>SNQJ01S0029688.1:9585-19596 GCA_010110895.2 Picea sitchensis | reverse complement strand
GGAGACACCCATTGACTATCTGAAATGGGGTATATGAGATTGGATTGAAGGAGTTTTTGCAATTCCTCTTTTACAATATCTTTAAGGGCTAGATTCATCCTTCGTTGAGGCTGTCTAATTGGTCTGATTTGGTTATTAGTGTAGATATGATGTGTGCATGTGTCAGGGTGAATGCCTTTCATGTATCATGAATGAATTGTCATAATCCCATGCAAAGGAATCAAATTATCTTTGGAGCATTTCAATTACCTGTCTCTTTTGTTCTGGTTCCAAACTAGAGTTGATATACAAAGGTTTTCATGGGATAATCTCAACAAGTTCAGTACCTTCTTCCTTCTTTGAGGACGTTGGTGATAAAGTATATAATTGAGTGATATCAGGGTGCCAAGTTTGTTGAAATTCAGAACTGAAAATGTGTGACAATTCTGCAAAATACCTCGGGTATTCAATACAATTTGTATCAGCCAAAAATAAACTTAAGACTTGTTCATCTGATTGTTCTTGCATTCCTCTTACCTGTTCAAGTGTTAACAGGGGTCTGATGCAATTCTCTTCTCCATAAGGGTTTTCTAACCAGACAGGTATCTCCTTTGCTGGTTGGGAAAGAGGAAAAAGGACAAGCTTTTGTCTATGTGTACCATTGGAGATAGTCATCTCCCCAGACCGACAACTGATAAAGGCATCTGCTATGGCCAGCCAAGGATGGCCAAGAACCATAGGGTGTCCTGGTTTGGGTTGGCCTTAACTGGTTGATTTGGAGATTTTGCATAGTTTCAAAAGGCATTACATTAATTGTTGCACCCAAATCAATGAGTGTGTTTGGTAAAGAAATACCATTAATTTCAATAGTGACTACTGGGTTCCGAGGGTCGTTATATTTGTATGGCATTTCATAAATAAATTCAGATAATTGTCCCACCACCTGAACAAGGGGAGGTTCCTTATTTTTCCTTCCTAGTTTCTTAAGGCAAAGATCCCTTATGATTTTGGCATATGTGGGGATATCCTTAATGGCTTGCAGCAAAGGTATTTTTATACATACATTTTGTAATTCATCCTCTATATCTTTGTGCAAGGGTGGGTCAGGTTTATTTACTAATAGTCTTTCGGGGTAGGGTGGAAGATTAATTTGTTGAGGTACTCGTACAGACTGAGAAGTGATTGGAATAGGAAGGGAAGTCTCTTCTTCTACAGGGGTGGTTTGAGTGTTTTATTCCTCAGAATGATTATCATTTTCTTCCTGAATTATTACTATAGGATTTGATTGATTTACAACTTTCCATGATCATAGTTGAATTTCATATGTGGGAAAGGTTTGAACTTATTTATTTTTCATAGGGTGTGTGGGTCGATTATTGGGATTAGGGATTGGCTAGGCAGGGATTGTTGTTGGTATTGGAGGGTTGTGGGCAGCTTGGTTTTGTGGTTGTTGATTGGCATTTATAGGTGCTTGCTGCTGCTGGTTAGGGTTCAAGAGGGTTGTAAATTGTTGTTGTATAGGAGGTGGGAGTAAATCTTTCATCTGTCGTGGGTTAAATCCAGGTAGTAATTGGTAAATGTTTGCAGGATACTATGGATATGTAGGGTAAGAGGGATTTCCATACACAGGCCTCCTCCAACCTTGTTTCCAAGGTTGAGTTTGGGCTTGTTGAGGTGTCCATTATGGATAGGTCATTGGGGAAGGGCCCCATTGTTGTTGTTGATATTGTGCATTAGGGTCATAAAATGCATTGGGGTTTTGTGCTCTCCAAGGTCTTGTTGAAGGATATGATTGTTCTTGTGGGACTCCTCCTCCCCTATACATGGCTTGTAGTTCAAGAAAAGTTGGACACTCAGATGTGGGGTTCTCTAGTGTACATAGGCCATAGATTTCTATGACATTTAATGGACATTCTTTCTCACCATGCCTCTTTCGGCATCTAGGACAGAACATTTCTAAAACAATCTCTTCTTCTTCTTTCTTTTTCAGTTTTAGGGTATCTATCTGGTTACTGATTGTTCTCAAGATGTTTGTTTTAAAGTTTTCTAATAAGTTTCCTAACTCAATTCTGGTGATAGTTCCTAATCTTTGTCTTGTATTTCTGCTAAAATAATCTCTTGGTGCTTTGCCTATTTTAGCTTGTCCTCTTAAGTATCTTCTACAGTAATCTGCAATCTTTGCAAAAGGATTTTGGTGTACATCTCCTAAACTTAACAAATTTAAAACTTCTATGAAGTCATCTCTAATACCCTTCAAAAATACGGTTCTTACGATGGTTGGGTCTGTGGTGAATAATTTTGATTTCTAGTAGTTGTATAAGAACCTTTCTAGGTAGTCTTCAGGGCTTTGATCTTCTGTTTGCTGCATTTTAAAAATGTCATTTTTAGCATTATCCTTACAATAGTCTTCGTATTTCCGTAAAAATGTGTCTTTCATCTGATTCCAAGAGAGGATTGTATTTTCTCCTAAGCTCATGAGACATCTTAAGGCCGAATCTTTCATTGTAGCAGGGAAGAGCTTAAGTTTTTGGGCATCTTCTGAGTAGTTATAGCTTCTACATAATATGTCAAACTTGAATAAAAATAAACTTGGATCTTCAATTGACATACCTCTGAAAGTGGGTAGTGATGATAGTGGGATATTCTTCATGCTGATATTTCTGGAAATATCCAAGATTGGAAACCAAAAGGTCTCAGTTTCAGTGGTTGCATTTCCTCCTTCTTCCATTCCACTGATAGATGGTTCAGAAACTGGATTTTGTGTGTCTTCTGAACGTTCAGTGAATTCACGTTCTGCCCGCCTGAATGTTGATTCTTTCGTTTTAGGTTCTTCTTCTGGAGCCTTGTTGGCTCCCCTTGAACTTTCTCCTGGTGGAATTTTTCCTGCACTAGTGTCAGTTGGATTAGTGGGGGGGGTTGTTTTTCAATCTTTAGAGCTTACAAATCTACCGTTGTTATCTCTATATCTATGCATAAAATGGAAATTTGATTCTTAACTGAATTGAAATCCTAATTCTATCTAGAAGGTAAGAAGGCAACCTGGCTTTGGAGAACCCCACTCTAGTGGCTTCATGGCTCTTCAATCAAGTCTTAAACATTTTATCCTCCTCCCTCAATCATCCTTTAAAATCATTCAAAAAAACTATGCAAGCAATCTAAGCTAAAAATCACTTCCTACTGTTTGCAACTCCTCGACAACGGTGCCAAAATGTTGTGCTACTTATATTTTTAGTACAATGCATTCATTAATTATCAATCTAGGATTTGTAATCAACAGAGTTACAAGACACCAGTAAGAAAGGTAATTCTAATGTCATGAGTATAGAACTATTCTAGATTAAGCATGTTGGGAAAACAAACTAGAAAATCAAAACATGCTTTGGTTTTCTTTCACACAGAGGATATCTACTCCATTATGGCACATGCGAGTATGAGATGGAGTTATTTTTATAGATCAACTCTTCTATCTGACCCAGAAAACTACCTATGCAATCACACTTCTGAAAGGGAAATCACACATCAATCATCAAGACATAGCATGGGAAGTTCAATAGTCAATATACTGAGTATGTTGTGGTTCACAATGTGTTGTTGTAAACTTCACTAGTTCTCCTTGAAATATGTATGACTATTGCTTCCAACATTTATGTCCATGAAAAAAAATCAAATTCATAAAAACAGAAGCGGAGTGTATACAAAAATATCTCTAAGCAATCGAAGCCTAGATTGAACTATAGTGCTATCATCTGAAAGTATTAAGATTCAACTAATCTAACATCTATACTATTGAAATAAACTACTAGCACTAATCTATAAGGATGTTGACCTTTGTTGGGTTGTGGGCCCTTGTCGGTTCAACAGGTCAGAAACTGGAGTCTACAGTAATCTTTCTTTCAATCCACACATTCCTCTCACTTAGATTTCAAAACATAGGATTAAACTATGCTTAACAACTCAACTCACATTCATTCATAAATGGTCAAGACTTGGAAATAATTGACATCCTTCTATTAAAAATTCAATTCAGAATGTGTTCTTACAATATGTCACACTGCTTCAACTACTATGTTATGCTAACTCTCTGCTACCTCCACCATCCTTGCCATGACTATTTAAACAGTCTTAGTTGTGAAACACAAGGAGGTAAAATCTTTTGCAAATCAGTCAAAATATATTCGGTTACATATTTTAAGCTTCATCCTCATGACACAAAGTGTATGAGGATGAATAAATAGGAAAACAAGCTTATCATAACCTTGCTAAAGCTTTGATGATTCAACAAACATCCAACAATTGTTTGTAGTATGATTATGGAGCTAAACTTGGTATACTCTGCTTCCTATATCGGTACTGGATCGTGACAGGTGAGATTCGATAAATGATACTAGATCCGAACAGTGCACAAGTGGTTCGTACCAGATCGCGACATTCTACGGTTGTTGGTACCGGATCGCGACAAGTGAGATTTGGTGCCAGATCTGATGGAAGGTGCGCTTGGTACCAGATGGTTGGGATGGTACAAAAATGATGGACTCCTCTAGAGGTCAAAGTTCATACATGGAGAATTGAAACATTAGTACATGAAACATTTAGTCTCCTAGCTTAATAAACCACAAAAATGCATGAATTAATTATACTTTACCTTATGACCTCATCAATGGCTAATGGTAGTGTCTTTTGTCATTTATCCAAGCTTAGGTAAGACAAAAAGGTATAGATGAGGAGTATAATAGGGTAGTGGGGATGTTAATTTAGAGGCTCAATAGTGACCATGGTGTACTCAAAATCATGTGGTACACTATCATGATTCACCACTCCAGCCAGAGGCATAATGTAATCAGGCAATATGTTTTGAATGCGTTTTTCATTTGCGAGGTCATCTTTATGCTTGGTTCTCTTTTCTATTGATGGTCGGGATGGTCTGGCTCCATGAGAATTCGACGGAGAGGATTACAGTCCTCTCATCTATGATTCTTGTACACCTGTAGACATCGACATGACTCTTTTAGTCATGAGGTCGATCAGAACTTCTTCAAAAACTTTTTATGTACCGCTCAACTTGTCTGACATACACACTTAGGGTTGGAAATATTCAGGTTCGAGGAGTAACTTAGACACTGCAATAGGATAGAGGGAAATAACACAATGACGACTGTGTAAAATCAAGAAGTCTACACGCTCAAATGCGGTTAGAAAAAGTGTTCTCGGTGCATGGCGCGATGGGATAAATAGATAACTTGGTAACATATCTCTTGCAACGAGCGAGAATCCTTCATTAACTTTGTTATGTCTGTTACGGCATTGTCCAATGGTCTAGTGGCAAACCATATATTCCTTTATGCATGTTCATTGGGTCGGCCAAATGGTTATATTGGTCCCAATGGCTATATTGCTTCACCATGGTGAAGTGCCATGTGATGTTGTTCTGTTATCTCGATGAAGTTTCAATTTTGAAAATTTTCCTTCTACGAAGTTCCCTATGGAACCTTCTATAACTTGTCGATCTTATCTCTCTTCTTATTTATATTTCTAGCCTTCTTCCCAGTGAGCATTGTCTCGGTATGCCTTATTCCATTCTGATTCTTATCTTTATTTGGCATATTTACTTCGCATTGTTGAGATTCTTTCCTAAGATCTGAGGCTGATCCTTCTTATTTATATGGAACAGGTACTTCAATATTCTGTGGTTCATCTAGTGTTCTTGCAACTTTGATATCTGGGTATCTGGTGTTAAATAGCTTCGATTTGTTCTTTTGTTCTTCAATCAAGTGTGCGATCCTTCTAGTCCTGAATTCTTTTAACTCTTGCTTCTGTTGTTCTAAAAATTCTTCTTCTTCTTCTTTCCTTCTGAAATACAAGGCTTTCTAAGCAACATGGTAAATGGGGCATTGTTCTTGATAAATTTAATAATATCAAAATCTTCCACTATCGAAGTTCCATTGGCATTCATAGATATCTCGGTGAGCTTTCCACATAGGTTTATCAACTTTCCTTTAAATAGTCATATTCCCCCTAATGAAGGAATCATAGCAGGCCTCCCTATAGATTCCCAATTTCTCTCTATCATGATATTCACATGTGTTTCCTCATATAGAACATAGTCAATGTTGAAGTCTCCTATTCTTTCTTCAAGGCATTCCTTTTTTGAAGATCTCTAATAAACTGATATGTTGGTGATCATTTAGGGTTTCTTTCATATCTAATAATACTTTTTGTGATTCTTTCAGGGGTTCTCCCATAATCTCAGTTTTTGGATCTACCTTAGGGTTTTCTTGTCTCATGTTCATTTCTTCAAGCTTAGCAATCATTCTAGGGAAATCCAATACTTCCTGGTCCATAGCTTTGCAGCAAAGACAACTAGGTCTTTTCCTAGGGAATTCCTTAGCAAGATGTCATAGTTTTCTGCAACTGTAACAGAGGGTTAATCCTCTCTTTCTTTTAAATGATTCCCAACTCTTTCTATACTGCACGCTAGGGTCACAATATCTAACCTACAAAAATTTCTTTATAGGATCCTGCATCCACTTGTTAGTCCAAACATTCTTTCTATGCATAGGTATCACATATTTTTCACTATTCTTATCACATCTTCTTTCATCTATTAATGCCCTAGTTTTCAAGCTAGGAAAGAATCTATCAAACATACCTAGATCCATACTATTGATTTTCTTTTTTTCACTTATCTTACTTCTACAGAGCACAAATATTTCAGATCTAGAAATTTTCAATATTCGTACCTTTATCAGCGCACATAGCTTCTAGATCTTACCTCTTTTTTAAAAAAAAACTCACTTTCACCTTTCTCGGGGCACAAAGCTTTTAGATCTTACCTCTTTTATTCAGATCAGACTTCTTTTACTTAGCACAAAGCTTGTCAAACTAAGTAGAGTATTGTTCACTAGAGCGATAGATCTATGCATAAAGCTTTCACAATTTTAGGTCAGATCTTTGCTACAACAGCACACCAAAAAAACCCTAACTATCGGCCCTTCGGCAACACCTATGAAGCAGATGAAGTCTCACCTGAGGTAGAGGCAGGGGTGGTTGCAAGACTCAGGTGTGTGCAACCTTAGCTGAGACACAGATCTGTGATTGTAATACTTAAAAGAGAACTTAGCACCGGCAGTTCATCTATATTTAACCACTATCTACTGTGCATATGAAACAGAGCATCGCATCATTCATCTAGATTGGGTGTATCTAATCACTTATCATAGAGACGTAGACTAGATATAGCAGATTCAAGAACTAAGAATTGTAACATTCCCCGGTCGTCATCCCATTGGATGAGAAAATGCTACTGTGCGGAACAGCAATCTCATACTTATTTATATATAACATGAATTTTAAACAAATGAAACACATTTAACTCATAGTAAGCACTAGATTACTACTAACATGTAGATTTAATGGAATTAATAGTAATTCATGATTACAGTGGAATACATGATAAATATAGGCAACATAGGTATGCAAAACATAATTAAAGCATAAGTTGATACTTATCTTTGAAACTATGGTAATTCCACCAACCACGTGTAGGCCTTCCACGAACGTCTCGACTTTAGACCACACTGCTCATCAAACTCAGCAGTGGGTCACCCCCAAGCTGGGACTAAGCTCCACCCAAGGTAAGAATCCTAGGCTAGTATGAGGTTACAGGGAAAACACAGAGTCACAAGAAAGGATCTCTCCTAGGAACCACTTATGCCCACTGCCCACAGAATCTCTTTCCCCACATGCCTATTCCACCCCAGGAGTATACATCTTCTCTGTCACCTAGACAGTCCTTCAGTTTCTATCCTCCCTTGCCTTTGGCTTCAGCAACAAACCGAACCAAAAATCTTTGAGCTCTGTGGCAGCTACAGGGTTCCTTCCAGGATCTCTCTCCTTCCTCCGTGCACTCTCTCACCTGGAGAGAGTCGCTCACAATCCAGGAAACTTGTCCTTTCAACCTCAACCACTTCTCTCACTTGGAGAGAGTGTTGTATATATTGTCCAACAAGCCACACATGGTCAAGCACTACTAGGCCACCACAATCCACTAGAACCTAGACTTGAACACCCCAAGGTAGCAACAAACAAGCGCAACATCATAACCAGTCTCAGTAAGAATAAGACACTTTAGTTTTCTCAATCTGACAACTCGAGATAGAATCACAGTTATGGTTTCTCAGGGACTTGTGACAAACAATCCACATAGGGATCGACTCAGACTCGATGGCTCAGAACAGAGGGGTGGGGTGGTGTATTAGCATTCCCAGAAACAAACAAAGACATAGGCCTCCCCCCATTTCCGAATTGCATGAGGGTACTTCTGCAGAGGTCATACTAGACTCATGTTCAGATGATCGATGGTCGACTGGAGGAGAAACCCCCATCATGGCTCAATTCAACAGTTTTAATTGCATGCACTTGGGTTGACACTTGTCACCCATGAAACTGCATGTGTTCTATCAGCATGCGTTCCTCCCCGCTTGGAAGTCACTTGTCAGTACAAAAGAACTTAGGATAAAACATATATTTCACATGGTCTTTTTGGAATAATATTAAAATATTATTCACAAGGACTTAATCCCCTAGGCTTAGCCCATAGGCTCAACACTTAGCCCCTCTTCCAAAATTCCAGCCCCTAATCCCTTACCCACTCTATGGAAGCTTAGTCCCCCATCAATCATTCATCGTGGTCGGTCTACACACAGCAATGTTTATATTTTTATTAATAATGTGCATAGATACATGTACAAAATCAGGCTCTTGGCCTTCAACACTTAGGCTCTCTAGTCTAATAATCACATAATCCCACCAGCTTATATAAACTTGGCTCACCAGCCTATAAAACATAATTACAATTCATTTCATAAACTTTATTTACAACAGGGCTCGGCCTTGGGGACATTACAATCCCCATCCCCTTATTTCTGCACTGTCCTCAGTGCAACTTTACACTGCATCCACAACCTTTTCAAATTTTTCAAAAATATGTGGGTACTCTACCCGCATAACATCTTCATGCTCCCATATCGCATCCGCAGGAATGTACCAAGTCCATTGGACCTTTACAAACCCTATAACTCGATTCCAGAGCTGTTTTTTTTTCCTATCCAAGATGCACACATGATGCACTTGCAGGACACCTTCAGGTTCCACCCGAATCACATTCCAATCGATAACATAATTATCATCAGGTATATATTTCTTAAGCAATGAAACATGAAACACATTATGTACAATCATAGATGTAGGTAATGAAATCATGTGTGCAACTTGCCCAATCTTTTCCAACATCTCAAATGGCCCACAAAATCTGGCTGCCAACTTGGTGCAACTTCCCAGCTTCAGGGAACTCCTGTTAGTTTTCACTTTCAGGAAAACATGATCACCCACTTTGAATTCTCTGTCAGTTCTTTTCTTATCAGCATAACTTTTCTACCTGTCCTGGGCAGCTTTCAAATTCTTCTTAATTTTTATCATTTGGTCCTCCATCTCCTTGAGCAACTCTGGTCCAACTACTGCTCTATCAGCTGGATTATCCCAACTCACTGGAGTGTTGCACTTTCTTCCATAAAGTGCTTCAAATGGGCTCATCTTCAAGGATGCATGATACCCATTATTGTAGGCGAATTCTACCAAGTGCATGTATTCTTCCCATCCTGATGGTTTGTCCATCACATACATTCTCAGCATGTCTTCTATTACTCTATCCACCCTCTCTGTCTGTCCATTAGACTTAGGATGACACATTGTACTAAAGTTTAGATTCATTCCAAATCCTTTGAACAATCCTTTCCAGAAATTCAAGGTGAATTCCGGGTCCCTATCAGACACAATTGTTTTAGGAATTCCGTGCAAGTGTGACACTTCTTTTAAGAAAATATCATCAACATCTGCTTCCCTGTGAGTAGTTTTCAGTGGAATAAAATGGACAACTTTTGTAAGCTTGTCCAACACCAGCATGATTGAATCATGCAACTTGCTTGTTCTGGGCAATCCCGTAATAAAATCCATTGTCACCACTTCCCACTTCCATTC
>SNQJ01S0029687.1:59872-95287 GCA_010110895.2 Picea sitchensis | reverse complement strand
TTCTGTGATGGCCTGGAATTTGAGGGGGTCCATGGTAATACCGCTTTGTGAAATGATGAATCTGAGGAGGAACCCTGCAGTGACATAGAATACGCACTTGAGGGGGTTTAAGCAGATGTTGTACTGATGACACCGTTGGAAGATGATCCGTAAATCATCAAGATGTTGGGTGCATTTTTTGGATCGATATGTGAGGTCGTCCAAGTATGCGAGGATGATATGAGATAAATCATGAAAAATGTATGTCATAGCCCGTTGGAAAGTTGAGCCAACGTTCTTTAGGCCAAAAGTCATGACACGATATGAAAAAAGCACCCCAAGGGGTGGTGAATGCGGTTTTGTATTGATCGGATGGATGGATTTGGATTTGATTATAACCAGAGAAACCATCCATGAAGGACAAAGCCTTGTGGCCTGCGCAGTCATCGATAATTTGATTGATGAAAGGCGTTGGAATGTTGTCTTTGGGACATCCGTGATTGAGATCACAAAAGTTCGTGCAGACACAGATAATGCCCTATTTTTTGTTAACGGGTACAGAGTTGGAAACCCATGAGGTATAGGCGATGGGGTAGATGAACCCAACCACATGTAATTTTTCAATCTCGGCTTTAATGGCCACTGCTTTGGATGGGTGTAGCGGTCATTGTTTTTGGAAAATCGGTGTGATACCAGGCCATGTGTCTATGCGATGTTCGACAATAGAGGGATCAAGGCTGGGCATCTCTGTGTGTGACCAGGCAAAAATATCCTGATATTCTTGGAAGAGGGCTTTATAGGCGGTGATTTCTTGAGAAGTGCATGCAGCGCCAATGGTGATTTCCTCGATGAATCCATTTTTTATGGAAATATCGATTTTGATGGTAGGGGAAATGTTGGCCATATTGCCTTCTTCAAAAGCATCGGGGGCAGGGATGGGGTTGTTGAACCAGTCGATATGCCCTGATGGGATAAAATCCTTGGTTTCGGCTGTGTATATGAGGTGTTGGTTAGGAAGTGTGAAGGCTTCCTGTGGAAAGAAGAGTGCTCTGTGGTGTAGCGCATCCCATGGGTAGTCGGGGGTGTTTAATTCTTCTAGTATGTCCTCGTCACAGTGGAATTGGTGGGAATACAAGGGATCTAAAAGAGTGATATCGGTGAATGTCACCGTGTGGTTGTCCTTTGGGGATGAAGAAGCAGGGGGAACGATGCAATAAGATTGCGATGGTTCACTCGACATAAACCAAATATCGAGGTACTGAGGAGTACCAGTGGTAGTTGGATGTAAAATTTCCGTAGGGAAATGAACGGGAGAATTGGGTGGATTTGGGGGTAAATCCTTGGATAAGTCATCCAAGAACCACAGAGGAATAGGGAGTGCCTCTGGTTAGGGATAAATGATATGAAGAATCTCTAGTGATGAGGTAAGGTTAATCATCGATTCTGTAGGGGACACATGGGTTTGAATCAGGGTCGATTGGAGTTGCCTATATTCAATGATCATAGGAAATTGGTATGTAAAATGATCTAAGGATTCACATAGAGAGCAAGGGCATCTCATACATTCATTGACCGAAGTCATGACATAATGGATGTCAGTGATGTTTGGTAGGGATGATGTAGCTGGACTGGGTTCATGTTGGAATCTTTGGCTTATTGTGACTAATGTCTACCGAAATTGAGGTAGTGCTGGGAAATGGTGTGTATAATGGCCATATTGTGAACATATGGTGCAAGCGAATTTGGTTCGCATCCCTTTGCTACTTGCATTAGGGGAGGTAGCAACATTACTTGCTACAGTGATGAATGATGATGGTGTTTGATTGAGTGGAATTAGGTTACGTAACTTGGGTAGAGATGAGAATTTGTTGGTTGGGTGTCCATATTTATCACATAGTGCGCAAGGAGGTTGGACGTGTGGGGGGAGTGGAGTTGTGGGCTCCTTCTTATTTCGCCTGCCCCCAACTGTGATAGGGAGGTTAATGAGTGGGGGTGTAGAGGGTATGGTGGGAGTGAGTATGGGAATCGTCATTAGGATTCCTTCTATTTGGGGGGGGAAGGGATGGTTGAGGAACCATCTCTGGTGGATGTAAATACCAAAATGGAATTTACAACACCATATTAGGGAGAGTAAGCGTTGCGGCTACTTGGAAAGCTTGTATGCCTGGTGGAGGGTAGAAGAAGGGGATTTGAGTAATGGCTTGGGGAATTGTTTCCCAAACTGGGATATGGCCTTGGGGAGAGGTGAAATCGTGAACTGGTGGAGTCAACGAGTTCGTAGGAGGCTCATGAGGGAGGAGCTTTGTGACTAGTGGGATGTCACATATGATAGAAGCCTCCCTGGGAGGAAGGGTATCCTCCATGTCAGTTCCTTTGGATGATACGACACATACCTGATTTGAAGGATGAAGGAGTGGTGGCGCACCATGGTAAGTTCCTAACAATGATGGGTCTTTGAAAATTTTGGGGCCCATTTCGATGAGTGGGTATGCTTCATGATTAGTGTGGATGAGAGGGAGAATGTTATCGATGTTGGTAGAAGGGTTAGGCTCATAATGTGAAACTTGGTCAATGGTAATGATCTTCCCGTTATGGGGGAACATCATGGTTCGAAAGACGAAAGAGGCAACTGCCTTCATAGCGTACATGTAGCTACGACCGAACAAGATATTGTAATCGAGTGGGGCATCGATTACTTCAATGTCAATAAGAATGGTCTTGCCCCCGAGTTCTACAGGGACATTTTGGAAGATCCCTTCAGGAGAAGATGGTCATCCGTCATAAGCTCTTAAGGTAATGGAAGATGGTATGAGTTCGGGGGAACCAAGTTTCTGCCATACAGACTTGGACTTGATGGATGTGGATGTGCCTTCATCGATGATGCACCAATGAGCTATAATGTTCTGAATTTTCACTGGGATTTGAAAAGTGATGAGAGCGGGGAGGCAGGGTTCTCCTCTGTCGAGGTCAAATGTGATGAGTTGAGTATCCACGAGGTCGACTAACCCCAAGGCGGAAAGTAATGATTTTTGTTGAGTGGGACAAGTTTGAAGGACTTCTAAGATTGACATGACAGTTGGGGATTACGCTAAGTCATCGACCAAACTGTAATTATAAGCCGCCCTAGCCTGTGGGTTGTGGACATTCCTGTGCAATGGGATGTGAGGGATGCGAAGAGGTGTTTCCGCGTTAGGGTGAGGAATCACCAACAAGGGTCCCGTTGGTACTGGGATTGTTTTTGGGGGGATGGGAGGAGACTCAGTGGGTGCATGGTATTGACGACTATGTTTCTGTAGAAGGACTTCTTCCTCACTAGTGAGGAGGATAGTGCGATCTGCGGGATTGTTTGGGTTGAGATATTGTCCCAACTGTGGTGGGGTAGGATGCATCTCCTGTTGGGTGTTCATCACACCCTAGTGTGGAATGGGGTTTTTCAACACGGTTGGGGGTGGTTGTTGCACGTATTGTTGTGGGGCCTGTTGAGGGGCAGGCGATGCTGAAGGATGTGGTACACTTCCTGAGTCTTTCATTCGTTTAAAATTAGTGATTTGGGGGCAATGATGAGTATAATGACCAAACTCACCACAAATGGCACAAGAGAAGGTGGTTTGAAGAGTATTTTTATTTTTCCCTTGACGTCTATTGTTATTTCCCCCCTGGGGGTTCTGATTCCCTTGATTCTGGTTGCCCCCAGTAGGTTGGTTCTGTTGGGGGTGATTCCCGCCTTGACCTGGGTTGCTATTGTTCCTGTTTTTTCCTTTCTTTTTGGCATTATTCGACTGATGGGTCAGATTTTCCATATTCAGCTGTTCAAAATTTTGATATTGCTGAAGGGGGTAAAGTTGAACAAAATTCACCCCAACATGAGGGTGTGGGGGAGCCATGGGCTGTGGAGGACCAAGGAATGGAAAGTACGAATTCTGTGGGGGTAATGATCCGTAAGGTAGATAGGAAGGCATGGTGCTTTCGCTAGTACTTAGAGTATAAGCTGAGGTAGAGGGAGTACCAGAACTTGTTTGGATAGGTGGGCGTATTATGGGTGCCATCGGTGGCTCACTGATGGGTGGAGGAAGAGAAACAGGGTATGGTTGTTGATAAGGGGGTGGAGGGTAATTAGAGGTTCCCCCATATGTCGACGGATATTGAGGTGTGCCATACATTGGTGGTTGTTTGGGTTGTGGACTATGGTGTGTGGTATTACCAATCAATCCATCTACTGAGTGAGACATACCGGGTTTGTCTTGGCCAAATGGAACGGGTTTTGGGAGGTCAGGAAGTACTATGTACATGTATCCTGATTGTGAATAGATGAGGTCATATTGTTGAGCCTTACTGATGGCTTCTTATTCTGATTGAGGGAAGGTGGAAGCTACATCTTTACCGAGGAGAGAGGCAAGTTGTCCTTACTATTATTTTAGGACAACAAACATGTTTGAAATTTCTGCTAAGAAAACTCCCTTCAAAGGGACGATTGAGTGCTCTTTTATGGTGCCCTTGCAAGTGGTTTTGGAACTGATGTTGGCACATGAAAATACCATAAAACAAATAACACTCCTCTAGGATCTTAACAAGCTCCTACTGGTGATATACAACTAAGCATACATGAAAAATGAACAAGTGTAATTTTTGGTCAACATAACCCTAGACAATCCCCCCCCCGGGGAAAACCAATTTAGAGTATATGCATATATATGGAGTGTCTCAATCATGGAATACAACAAGTAAGTAAATACAATGGAACCTGTACACTTTGCAAGCTCCTCTCAAGCTATGCAAGAAGGCTCCTCGAAGAATGTGCCCAATAAGTGCACCCTTCCCTTCCTTGACCAAGTTAGACCAAAAATGCACCCTTGATCTTTCCTTTGGCTATTTGAGAAACCCTTCCACACAAATTTTCTCTTGTATGCTTCCTCAAACCCTTGCAAGTCAGATCTGAAAAATCCTCACTCCAACATGTACCTGCTAAGCTTGCACCCTCCTCCTCAAGTGCGCCCTCCACTAAGCATGAACACACACCACAAATAAATGAAGCCCTAAGCCTCCTTGAACCCTCCATGAATTAGAGTGCCCAATATAGCCTCACCCAATGCTTCCATTCCCATCCCTTTTCTCGTCTCCAAACTCTCAAAGTGAGCAAAACAAGAATAATGCCTCTCTTCCTCCCTTCTGCCCTCTTTAGCCATCCTTAGGACAAACCTAGAGATTGATGGCCAAGATCATATCTTTCCATCTATAATCAATGGGTGAGATCTTCTCACAAGTATCTCACTTAGAAACCCACTTTTGGTAAGTTTCCTAACTTTGCCTCGTGTCCTTTAATTCACCCACAAAGTGAATTAATTGTCACTTTTGCCTTAAGTGACAAAATTTCACTCTTGACTTAAAACTCCTAAGTCAAAGTGAAATTAGAGAAAAAGGTAAAGTACAAGGGTATAATAAATTCCCTCTTGTTGTTAGAGAGACACAACCACAAGGGGACCACTTCTCAAGGTACACCATAAATCAACAAAGTTAACCATGAACGTGGAGATACAATGTATGGAATGGAAGTGAAAAGGAAAGATGGAAAGTGTTAAATATGGTTAGGATATGAAGTACACTACATTCTACCTAGTTCTCTAGTAGTAAAATGTTCGACAACACAAGTATTCCAATAGATGATTAACACCTTCAGTAACCACTCACACAACCAAATCAAAGTTCAACACACCGATGTTTTTACGTGGTAAAACCCATGTGGGGAAACATCCATAGCCTTACCCAACGTGACCACTTGGAACAATTTATTAATGCAAAAGAAAATATGTTACAAAGAGTTTCTCACAATCAATCATCAACAAATGACCCTCCATGCTCTTTAAATAAATATCATGGACCAATCGGGTGTTAAGCCATGGATCAATGTATTCATTAAGATCAAGGAGAATATGAGTTGTTGGATCACTCTATATCGGGAACATATCGTGATCATCATATTACAATGCATACTAATGAATACTAAAGAAACACACTTTAACCTAACGACGCATTAGCCGAAGTTGATCTTAACTAACTCATAAGTGTCTAAATATCTTAACATCCCCCCTTAAGAACACCTTGGGATATGACTAAAGGATTTACAATGGCGACACAATAGGATAAGGCATGAGGAATTAGAGCCTATCCCCCCTTAATGACAATTTCTTGAACTCCTCACATAGATCGAAGTTTGGAAAACTGTACTTCTGTAAGAGACTTTGTGAAAATGTCTGCAACTTGATCTTTTGTAGGGAAAAAGAGCACTTCAATAACGCGATCATGAATGAGCTTTCTGATGAAGTTCATGTGTAGCTTTATGTGTTTGTTGTGCTGACGTTGAACTGGATATTTGGTGATCTTGATGGCACTCTAATTGTCGCACTAGAGGGTGGTCGGATGCTACTGCTAGAATTCAAACTATGAAAGGATCTGTCAAGGCCACAAGGCTTCTTGACTTGCATCAATCGATGCTCAGTACTCTACTTCTGCTAAAGAAAGAGAAAGAGCTTGTTGTTTCTTACAATCCCAAGTGATAGGTCTGAAACCAAGGCTAAAAACATAACCCGCAGTAGAATTTCAATCATTAAGGTCATTGGCCCAATCCAAATCAGTGAAACCAACCAACAAAGGAGTCCCCCTTGAACTATAATGTATCATAAGTTGATGCAATACCCTTATTTCCAACCAACTTGTAAATATAACTATATTTTGCTAAAACAAAAGTGTAAATATTTATGCTACCAATGTAAAAAGGAAAATGTTGGACAATTGCTGAGGGGGATTGCCTATACAGGTCATGATACCATGAGAGGGAAACAATGAGGAAATTTCCCTTGCCAATTTAAAATTGAAGAAAAAACCAGATTGCCCATTTTCTAGAATTGTGATTAATGGAGGAAGTTTCTAGTTGAAATATCAGCTTCCCACATTTGTGAACAATAATGGGTTTTGTACTAGAACTTCCTTGCCTCATAAGCATGGGAAGAAAAATACCCATCTATAGGATTCTAGGATGACCCACGAATTGGGGGATTTGACCCACAAAATCTTGCTAAAGAAGGTAGGAAATGAAAGGAAAATCGTGGGTAGAGAGGGAAGAAGTAGAGGAATGGGTCTGGTGACCATTTTCTGAAGAGGGAGAGCATGTGCAACTCTTTGGTTATGAAGAGAACTAAAAAAAAGGAATTTGTTCTGGGTATGGGAATTGTTGGGTAGCGTTTTCTAACTAAGATGATAAATGGGGTTGCAGAGAGGATGAGTGACTAAGGAAGCACTTATTGTAGACCCCCTTGCTTGGTAGATAGATAAACGATTTGCTAAATTCTTGAGGGAAGAAGAGAGCGATATATGTCCTTGGCTGTTGTTGAACAAAAGGAAGAGTCTCTCTCTGAGCATCATGACCTGGCTAGGGGGTGACCAACAATAAATCTATTCGGTAGTTGTTGTGCCTATGGTTGGGAGGAAAAGGGCACTCATTTTAGCAGTTGCAACATTTTCTGGTTCCTAGATAAGTATATTTTTGCTAAACCTTTGTAGTGTCATGTTTAGAGAAAGCTACAGACCGTGTTTTAAGAGTTGTGTAAGTTTAATTTATGAGAAAAGTGGCTTGAGAAATTTAGGTAAAAGGAAGAGAATGTTTTAGTTGAAGCTCATTTGATTTACTTCCTTATCTCTTGACTGCTTGTGTGTTAAAATAAGATTTCTAGGTGAAGTTGTTAAGGTTGATCTACACTTACAACCCATCTTTTGTTTCTAATGAGAAAATACAAATTAACTAGAATCGCTACAAAAATTTAAAAGAGAAAGATAGACTTTCCGCCTAAGACTGATCATTATCCAAAGGCACTTTAGAGTTCTTTGTTAGAATACTTAGTAAGTAACACAATTCAAAATTGTAGTTGTGCTTTAAGGAAATAGTCCAAATGTTATTAGACATTAAAATGCATTGTAAATGAGAAATTTCCTAAATTTGTTAAAATATAAAAGCTCGAAAAACCTCATTTGGAATTTAAGAAACATTTATGCTAATTTTGGGCATTAATAAATAATGATGTTAAACTTGTGTTAAATCTCCTAAATTTGGGAAGAATTGATTCAGATTTAGGAGCGGAACGAAATTGATTAACATACTGAATACAATAAACACAGAGATATGAAGAACAACACATATATCCAGTGAACAATATCTTCTATTAAATAAATGAAATAGGCTGAAACTGTAAAACTGCAGAACTAAAACACTTGCTCGAATGGTGGTAGCTATCTCTGAGAAGAGATGTAGCTGCTACGTGCATCCGTCTGAGAAGAATGCTTATAATGAGGCTCTAGAGGTCTTTTTGATATTACTCATGAATGACAAAACCCTAGACATCCAAAAACATAACCCTATAAGGTGAAACTCTAAAAGTCATGTGGGCCCCTATGGGTAAGTTGGTACCTCAACTTCCCGGGGTCGTAACTTTTTCATACGACCTTTGTTTTAGGCGTGCGATAGCCTGTTGGAAAGGTCTCTCAGAGAACTACACATTATGCCATCAAAATTCGACTCTATGTATAATTTTACTATGGCGAGCCAAAAAAACACTGTTTAGGGCTCCGAAACAACCCTGGAAGTACAACAAGATGTGCTAACATGAAAACATACAAAATAAGCCAGTTGGATTAGCTGAGAGGCCACCAATATCTACCTAGAAGATGTGTAGGGCTTCGAACAACCCCATAAGTGTAGAACCCACAATTACAAAGAAGTACAAAAAAATGTGTTGAACTAAAAACAGACAGCAGGAGTCAATTGGAATAGGTGGGTGGCCAGCAATATCCACCTGGATCAAGAATCCCCTTAAATTTTGGTGGGCAGTAAATCCTGCTAGAAATACCGAAATTTACTGTGGAGGTAAATCTTTGTCTTAGGACCAATTTCTTAAATTTAGTAATAGTAAAGAACAATCATAAGGAAATAAAATTTACTCATTTACTCACGAGAAGGGAGAGATTATAATTATTTTTTTAATTTCTAGAATGGAGAAATTTCCTTGGAATATAAACTTTTATTAAATCCCTTTATAAAGACTGAAAATTTATATTTCTAATTTTCTTATTTTCGTGTAAGAGAAAATAATTTCATTTAAAATTTCCAGGTAACAAAACTGTGTAAGACTATGAAAATATATGTATATATGTCTATATACGTATACATATACATATACATATACATATTATTATTATTATTATCATTATTATTCTAAAAACGGATATTAAAGTTGAGCATAAAAGACCTGAGACCAAAGAGAATATATTTTATTATTATTTTAATGCCAAAGCACAACCCATGACCAAATACATTAGCCATCTTGTGGTCTTCGGGACTTCGGGGCTCCAGGATGTTTGGGTGATGGATCTTACAAGCTATAATCGTCGGAGACCTGAACCCTGCCTTTCCCTATACAAACATTGCATAGGCAATAAATATAATCAATTATATGATATTACATTCAATTGCGATCAAATTAATATAATTGAATATAATAACCCTTTATTGCAATTTATTAAATTATAAACCCAAAATAATTCAGTGTATTTAAATCATAAGATTATACAAGTGGGTCCCCTCCAGAACTCCAAGACTATGGGTTATTTGAGCATGAAGAATTGTGTGAAAGAGCCAAAGGTGTTGTTATAACCCTAATTTGCACCATACATGCTTACCTGGCATCAGGCCACCTCAGATCCCTTCTTTGCCAAAGAACTATTGAACAACTCTTTAAAAAACCTCTTTTATAAGGGCCCACATGCCCTACTCCATTACTGCACATGTGTACATGCTAGCTGACCTAAAGCAACCTGCGTGGACCAACAAAAGAATGAAAAAAGGAAAGTTGTCGACGGAACACACAACTTTGGGTGAGTTAACTGAAACTCCCAACCATGCATGGCCGAGGGGTTGTCCAAATACCTAGCTTCTTCTATCCTATAAAAGAAGGGCTAGGGGTCCCATTTGGAAGAGGAGAAATAGAGTAAAGAAACTATGTCCAATTGCATATTGCCATTGTCCCAACCCTTTATCCATCCTTGTGCAAGAAGAGATACAAAGAAAAGAAGTTGGAGGACATTTGAAGAGGAGCCTGGGATCAGGATTCGCGGAGCTATGGCCGATCTCAGCATTGTAAGTTGATTCATTAAAACTAATAATAAAGAAATGCTTTTCCTGTCCCACTATATGAGTTCTTCATAGTTAAGTAAATATATGTTTGAATCTCTAACCCATTAGTCTATAGGTAAAATGCATGTGTAGTTTGTTGCTTGTTTTGTACGCAGGTCAATCTTGAGAGGATAGCTACCAACAAGAGATCAAGTGTGAAGGAGGATCGACATCGAACATCCAGAACAAGCTATGTTGGTCTAAACCATGTATTTGCTGAAAAGGAACAGGGTTTAAGTCTGGGGACGAAGGTAGAAGGTATATTTTTGTTGGTCATATCTACATGCATAAGATAACCCTATTTTCTAGTCCATAAGGGGATTTCCCTCACAACAGAATTGGCGAACATACCGGGGAGAGTCTCTAGGGTTCCTGGATTTTTTTTTTTTTTGGGGTAGTTTTAAAAGACTGGTTTTCTTGCCTATTTTTTTTAGTTTTTGCAAAGTATGAGCTAGCAGAGAGACTGGTTTCCCATACCAACTGTCTTTGTTATTTTCTTGAATATATTTTTTCGAGACCCACAGAGGTACATGTAGTCTGTATAAGGTCTGGACGCGTGTACCCGTGCCCTACTCTCTTACAACCCGCGTGTAAACGCTAGCTGAAGAAGTAGCAGTAGCGTGTAGAGTCCAACAATTTTTTGAGGCAGTCATCCTCTTCCTTGTCAGAATTAGATATTCTCAGGGGTTTTCTAGACTTCTTTCTAAGTCTTGGTTGTTTGCAGTCTTGTCTCAGATTGGTTTGTTTTATGAATTTTTTCCTTACATTGTTTGCTTTTTCTGTTAAAGAGAGTGTCCAAGATTTCAATAGATCAAGGTTCTCAATATCAGTGGTCTCTTCCTAGTTTGGATTGTCTGTTGTTATTTTTTTTTAGAGTTTTTAGAGATACATGCGGCCTGTAGAAGGTCAGCCCGCATGTCCACGCCCTCTGGCTCTATACAGCTCGCGTTCACACGCTTTCTATTGGATTATCAATAGCGTGCTTGTGCAGGATAGTTTTTGTTGAGGGTAAGGCAATCATCCTTTCCCTTGATGAGAGTTATACTTCTCAGGTTTTTGAATGTCTATCTTAGTAGTTAGTAACTTAGGATTAATATTATCCTTAGCTTTCTCTTTCTCATTTAAGAGTTGTCATAATTTTTTTTTTTTTTAGGGTTTTTAGACAAGTGTGAGAGTCATTTTTTAAGTTGCTAGTGTGTGATTTCTTGAAGTGATTCTTTGTGATCTGCGATTTAGGCCAGAATGTTTTTTCTCGGTTCTTTACTTGTTGGTATTTTTCCTTTTTTGCTTTATCAACATTTAAATAAAAAAAAAAACTCTTTCATTCTCTTGTTTGGTTGAAGAGTGTGATTCTGCATTATTAGCCAGGGAAAAGTATTTTATTTCATAATTTTTTTGCAGTTTAATTAGATCATAAGTAGCTCGTAGTCGAGTGAAATTCCTTTTGAGTTTTCTATCCAAAATCTTAGAAAATTAATTAAATTTTTTTTTTTTTTTTGAAAAGTTGTTGAAATTTTGCATTAAGTGAAAGTTTTTGTTTCCATATTTTTATTGATTTTTTCTTTCGTCTTTTACACATCATCAGTTTCAATTTCATACCCCTTGACATAAGACAAATCCATAAAATTAACGCTAAATCTAAAATTTATTAGACTTTTGTGTTTGTAGGGTTAACCAACTAGTTCAGGATTAGGGCCTTGGATTAGGTTGGAGAGGAAACTCTTCAAGGCCATTACAATTAAACATTGGAGTCTGAGTTAGGGAGTGTCCAAGTCTAGTATCATGAAATTTATCCGGGACCCCCCTCTAACATAGGGGATAAACATGAGGTCGCGTGCGGAAAGGTAGTAGAGATAACCCCTCCAAAGCTGGACCAATCGTAGTGAAGAACACATATAAAGGGCTTGTTTTGGGATTCCGTCGATTGCATTTTCCACGGGGCTTCGTGGGTCTCGAATCTGTTTGAGGTCCTCATTTGTCTTCCAGACCACTTTCTTTCGATACCCTTGACATGTTTTGGGCTCGATACCCTGCTCGTTGCGGTCTACCTGACTTTTGACTATACCCGCCTAGTGACTATTCGCGCGCTGGCAACCTAGTTGCCTATATTTTTTAGGGACATACACAGGTGACTATGGGTGTATACCGCGGTACCTAGGATAGACATCAGACCACGCTTTGCAGAGTATACCCAGAGGGTGATTCCGTTTTCAATTTGCACTTTCACTAGTAAGTTTCTCTAGTGTTGGTTGTTGTAACTGTTCTTCCAATTAATTTAGTGTTTGCTTGTCTTATCTTATAGGGACTTTTTTAGTGTGTGTTACTTTTGAACATTTAGACTACCCTAGAGTGTCTTTGATCTTCTCACACAGTGGAGGATCATGAGCTTCGCCGTTCACGAAGGCTTCTTTGCCTGCCGCCGGTTACACTGGAGCCACCCCCGCCACCACTAAGGTGAAAGCTAGACCAACATGGGTCTTTTGAAGTGACTGGGTCACAACAATTGTGCCCGACCAACATCCAGAGGAATCAACCATTTTATACCTTGGAGTGCAATCTTTTGGTTTGGTTGAAACCTCCACCATTGATCTTTCGGCACCCATCATCGTACTGATTCATCCTTACTTATACCAGACAGTGTTGCGTGCAGCAATGGAAACAAATGTTGTTACTCCTTCTAGGAATTCTTCAATTCCCACTATGGTCGTCACCACAGGAGAGTTTTCACCTCCTAATCCACCATCACTGGTCCGAGCCACCATGGTCTCGACCACCTCTACATTGCACAGTGGTCCGATCCCAGCTTTGGTAGCGGCCATAACCCCTCTCACACCAAGTTCGAAAGGCCCTCCATTCTCATACGGGATGCCTATTTCGGGTACAAGTCCTGTACTTTCTTACTCCACTTTACAGACTTCAGGTCTGGGGGAAGATAGCTCTAGCACTCCTCTGCAAGGTCACATGGGGGGCACTCCTGCTCTTTTTAATGCTTTCCCTTATGGAGGAGGTCATATACCTCCTTCGTTCCCTTCACTCGGTGGCTCGCATCAACAATCCGCCGGGACACCTACACACCATAGTTTATTTGGAGCGGGGAGTCAAGGACCACCTTCACATAATATGCCGGTAGGTTTGACACTGTTTTCTTTGATTGGAACATTTGGTAACAACGTCTTCTCATCAGCCGCCTTCCCGACTAGGGGTAATCCCAGTTTTGGACAACCTATTCCTATACAGGGTACTGTTCCTGCACAAGGGGCAAACCTAGGAACTTCTTCCGCTTCAGGGCCTTGGAATTCTTGGCAGGGATCCGTTCCCTCGTCTAGAATGTTGATCTAGGATAATTATTTCCACAATCAATGGAACCCTAGAAAAAATACTATGCCTATCCCCACGGGACCAACATGGGGCAACCCTTCCCAAAGTCCTTCGAATGTAATGCATGCCCAACCATCTATGTCCTATTTTGGAAATCAACCGATGATGTCTCCACATACGCAAAATCCATACGCTGGCCAGGGCCATGGTTTCCACTAGAATCCAGGCCAGCAACCGAACTTTTCCTGGCAACCTGGTGCCAGTCAAACTCCAAGCCTCTTTTCCCAAGTTATCACCAACAACCCAAACTACCCTTCCTGGCAACTTTGCACTTGCCAGATTTGACAAGGTTGTTGAATGACCCTATCTTTCACTATCCACATTGGCCTCCTATGCCGACGAAGTTGCCTTTGGACATCCCAAAGTTCGAAGCCAAGCCTAATGAAGATCCAGGAGATCATGTGACTACCTTCCATCTTTGGTGCTCATCTAACTCGTTGAAATATGACTCCATACAGTTGTGATTGTTTCAACGTACTTTCATTGGGAGTGTTGCGAAATGGTACATTGAGCTTGATTGCTCAAGATATCATTCCTTCGACGAACTAGCGATGGATTTCCTAATACATTTCCAGTTACCTGTGAGATATGATGCTAGCAAAGAGCTGCTCACCAATTTCAAATAGACAACAACGGACCATATCTCTAATCACTTCCAAGAATGGAGACGTTAGAAGAGTTTAATTAAGGTGCCAGTCCCACCAGCATTCCTGCTTGAGTGGTTCCTTAAGTCTTTGGTCCCACAGTTATCCAAAGATGTTGCAACGTTGGGAATATTCTTCGAAGAAGACATCATCATGAGAGATCAACAATTTGAGCTCATCTATTCTCAGTCCGGTTTATTATACAACATCTTGCCAGATATGCCATGCTCAATACTTGATAAAACTAGACAGAGAGCTGGACCACATGCCGATGGTATTGTTCTTTCAACATAAACAAAGCCCGCTGAGTAATTGACGAACCAGTTGCAGCAGTTATCTATACAACACAGAGTGGCCAACCAAACTACTACTTTGGCTACTCCCCCTACCAAAACGTCCGAGGTACACACAGTGCAATCGACTAACCCAAAGGCCACCCAGTAGCCTAAAGGAAAGAAAAAACAACAAAAGAAGGGTAAGGGGGATAAAAAAACCTATCGATAATGTTGGCGAGGACAACAATGAAAAATGGAAGGTGAGGTATCCATGCAACTTGTGAAAAGAAGACCACCCGACCCATCTATTTCCTCGGCTTGCAGAAGCCCAAAAGTTTGTGACGCAGCAATAACCGGCTGTGTTGACCAATCCATTTCAACATGGGAAAAATCTAACCCAAGACTCTGCAAGCACGGAAGGGGGCAACCAAGAACCCTCTCCGCCTGTGAACAACCCTGCATCCACAAACGTATATATGGTGAGGGGTGATGCTTTTATATTGACTAGAGCACATGCCTATAGTAAACCAAGCACTTCTGAGAAGGGTAAAGAAGCTGAACTCCCATCTCTTCCTCTACAGATTGAGAAGACATTGGGAAAAACAATGACACACATTCCCAAAGGCACATTCAAAAAATATTCTCATAACCCAAACGCAAGGTCCGCCCATAACTACTCTGTGGTGGAAGATTTATCACAAACCCCTTGTTCAATGTCCGCATTGGAGGTCCTCCAAAGTTTCCCTTCCCAGAGGAAAGCCTTGTTAACCGCTTTAGGATCTACCAACACTTGTAATCTGGGTACAATCATGCCAAATACAACTGACTTAAAACCTCGTCTACCTTACCACGTAGCGTTTCAGATAGTAGTGGCTTATCCCACGAAATTTTTTACTTGAAATATCTTCCGCACGATGGTTGATGAGGGCACCTTGACATGCGTTATGTTGTTGGCATGTTGGAAGAACATTGGCTAGCCCATTTTGTCTCCGTCACCTACTCTCCTCACTGCTTTCGATGCTTGTTTGTTCCGACCACATGGTATCATTCCTTCTTTCCCCGTGTAGTTAGAAGGGAAGACCGTGTGTGTCAAGGTAGAGGTAGTCGATGCTCCCCTCGACTATAACCTCTTGTTAGGAAGGAGTTGGACTTATGCCATGCAAGTTGTGGTTGCTGCAGTTTTTTGGGTCTTGTTTTTCCCACATGAAGGCCGGATAGTGACCATCGATGAATTGTCCTTCTCCAGACCCGACCCTGCATTGGGGGCATCCACGGTCCTGATGATTGATAATCCTCAACCAGGTGTTGTCAACGTAGGGGTTGGTTTGTGCCCATCTTTGATGGGTACCTTCGATTACCCACCCCCTCAAGGTGATATCAAGTTTATATCCAATCACCATAAGGTTGAGATTTTTCAAGTTTCGTCGTTCCGCATGACTTACTTCAACGATTCGTGGCTACTTCCTTCCCCATCGGTCATGATGGATGGGACAGGGCACCCGGGCATGTCCATGCCCTTGTCCAAAGCTGAAGTAGCATACTCTTTAGTCCAACAAACTTCAGCCCACACTGATCTAGCTCTTGCATAAGAGTTCGATCCACTTCTAGAGCCTATTTGGGCTCAGGGTTCTCCTCTCACACCGATTCATTAGACTTAGTGTTTCCCTCTGATGAAGCAATAATTGAAGCAATGACTAGTCCAGATAAACCCTGGGAAGATCTTCATCACAGATCATACTTCCTCCCAGAGTTAAGCCGAATTGAAGTGGGAGAATTCATTGTGACTATGATGGGAGATCAATATTGTCCTATTAATCCCTTAGCTACAGATGAGGTTTATGCTGAGGGTAATATGGAAACTATCGTTGAAAACTTACCGATCAATATCTCCTGAAACCCTGAAGTCATGGAGAATGTCTTCATCGAAGCTGACTACTCCCCCGAAGAGACTCAAATCTACACAAATATTTTTAAAGAATTCCGCGACGTTTTCTCCTGGTCTTACGAGGAAATGCCAGGCATTGATCCAAAAATAGTTGAACATGAAATCAAAATGTATCCTAATGCCAAGCCGGTTCGGAAGAAGCTTCGTCTAGTTAATCCTAAGAAAGCAGCAACCATTAAGGTCGAGGTTGAGAAATTGCTAAAAGTTGGGTTTATCTATCCTATCCATTTGACCCAATGGGTGTCAAACCCCATGCTGGTCAATAAAAAACAAGGCACGATTCATGTATGTACCAACTTCCATGATTTGAACAAGTCCTGTCCCAAAGAAAATTTCCCCACACCTTTCATCGACCAGATCATTGATGAATGTGTAGGTTGCGAAGCCTTTTTTTTTATGGATGGTTTTTCAGGATATAATCAAATCCAAATCAAACCCGAAGACCAACACAAAACGACATTCATCTGTCCATGGGGTACATTCACATGTCGTAAGATGCCTTTTGGTCTCAAAAATGCTGGAGCCACCTTTTAGTGGGCCATGTATTTTTCTTTCCATGACCTCAAGCATATAGTCAAGGCCCATTTAGATGATTTAGCATCTCGATCTTGCAAGAGAACATATCATCCCACACACCTCTGACTTATCTTCGAACATTGTCGCTACTTTTGGATTCGCTTGAATCTAAACAAGTGCAACTTCTGCGTAACGTCAGGACGATTTTTAGGTTTCATAGTGTCAACAACATGGATCATGGTTGATCCTGTCAAGGTTGAGGCAATAATTTAGTTCCCCCCCCATGCATAATCCTTCAACTTCAGAGTCTATAGGGCAAGGCAAATTTTGTAAGATGCTTTATCGCTAAATACACCGAGATCACCAAGGGCTTCATGCGCTTACTTAAAAAATATGTTCCTTTTTATTGGGATGATGTCGCTCAACACTCTTTCACTACATTGAAACAAGCACTCACAATTGCCTCTCTTCTCCGGCCACCTAACTATAACAAGGATTTCCTATTATATCTAGCTACAATAGAGTCAACCATTGGCATGGTCTTAGTTCAGGAAGATGACTTGTTCTCAGAATATGTCATCTATTACCTGAGCCGAGGCCTCGTAGGACCGAAACTCAATTATTCTCATATCGAAAAAATTGTGTTGGCAACAGTCCATGCTGTTCAACGGTTCCATCATTATGTTCTGTTTCACAAGACCACCGTCATTGTTGTCGTGAATCCATTTCAGTACATGTTGACACGATGGGTAATAGGCGGAAAAATCAGTAGATGGATAGTCATCCTCTAGGAGTTTGACTTGGATTTCATTTCAGTGAAGTCCAAAAAGTCACTGGTCTTCGCAAAACTTATTTCAGAACTTTCGGTTGCGTCAGGTGATATTGTGCCCGAAGAGTCGCCTATTAGAGGAGATATGTTTTTGATCACCTCTTCGGATCCCTGGTATAGAGATATACTTATCTATATCCAAACTTTGAAGTGGCCCACTACTGCTTCTCATGATGAGCGTCGACTCATACGCCATCAGGCTAAGAATTATCTCATACTCGATGATACATTGTATCGAAGACGTGTAGACTGCATCCTACGCCGATGTCTCACTCACAAAGAAACGATTATCGTGTTTAACGATTTCCATACCAGATCTTGTGGAAGTCACTTGTCTGGGTTGGAAACAACCCAAAAGATTCTATGCATAGGTTACTTCTAGCCAACACTTATCAAAGATTGTGTCGAATCGATCAATAAGTGCCACCCATGCCAAATCTTCTCTCGGACGATGAGGGCACATCCCACTCCCATGTTTCCTGTTATGACAGTTGGTCCCTTCACTAAGTGGGGGATTGATTACACTACATGCAACCCTCCTTCAGCAAGGGGGCAATGCTATATCATCATAGCTGTAGAATACTTCACAAAGTGGGTTGAAGCTATGCCAACGTTTAAAGATGATGGAGAGACTACAACTCTCTTTTTATTCAATCAGATAATAGCAAGGTTCGACGTCCCGAGGGAGATTTTCATTGACCATGGCAGTCACTTTCAGAACCAGATGATGACCAAGTTAACATCAAAGCTTGGGCTATGAAAAGAACATTAATCACCCTACTACCCCCAAGCAAACAGGTAGGTGGAAGCTGTAAACAAAACTCTTAAGACCATTCTACAACGAACTATCAACTCAGCCAAGTCAAATTGGCAATTGATGTTATACTCAACATTATGGGCTTACCGAAAATCTGTTAAGACTGCAACTAGATTCTCACCTTTTCAACTCATTTACGGGCTGGAGGAAGTCTTGCCCATCGAATGTCAAATCCCGTCTCTAAAATTGGTAGTAAAATTATTGCCAGACACTTCTCCACTTGAAGAATGTTTAGTATACCTTGAGCAGCTCAATGAGCAATGTCGTGATGTGTCCCTGGCCAACGAGGCTCACAAACATAAGGTCAAGTGTCAGTATGATAGGTCCGTTAATCCTCATATTTTCTATGAAGGCGACCTTGTCCTAGTCTATGACCAAGATAAGGACCCCCTGGGGGAAGGAAAATTCAAACCCATGTGGTTCGGACCTTTCATCATAAAAGAGGTTTTAAAAAAGGGCACTTATTGTCTGGTTGATTTTGAAGGGAATGCTTTGGTGCAGCCTAGAAATGGGCTCTACCTCAAGAAATATTACTCATAGGCAGGTCATTGTGGGTAACTTTTTGTAACATATGTATAGTCTTTGTACTATTACTTTTTAGTTTCTTTTAGTGTTATGGACGTGTCATTGATGTTATCTTTCGTCACTATGGCAGATGCCAAGTGATTCCAAGGTGTTCGTTGGGTATGCATACAGTGCGAGTCAACACACTCGAAGGCTTGCCTCCGCAGCTTGGGTAATCTTTACACCTCAAGCCCATTTATTATCTTCTAGAGGTATATGCTTAGGTGAGACCACAAATAATGTCGCCGAGTATAGCGCATTTATTGAGTTGCTTCGTGACGCTTTGTCATTGGGTATCTCTCATCTCCGGGTCTATCTCAATGCTCAACTGGTTGTGTCTCAGTTAAACAGAGTATACTAGGTTCATGACCCAACTTTACACCGATGATTCCTTAGGGTACGTCTCTTAGAACGAAACTTTGATTATATTACATATTTTCATGTTCCTAGGAGATTAAACCAAGTTACAGATACTCTAGCTAATCAAATTTTAGATGGGCATCTTGCACATATATGAAAGAACATTCACCTAAACATGTAAATACATTTTTTACACATGATCCATAAGACACAAAAGACCAAAAACCATATATAATATCATAAAGTAATCAGAGTACATAGATGGACGCAAGCACCTCAAAAATATAATCGATAACGAGTCACAGGGCTTATGCCCTCAAAAAATATATACAAGTAGTGCTCATGGCATGAAAAAATGTCTAGCTAAAGTCGAGGCCTGTGGGCCATGTTATATTGGTCCATAGCATTGGATAAATCCCAAAATAACCGGACCCACGTTCGTGGTGCCCCCACTACATGAGGCTGCATAGATGGTGTCAAGTCCTCAATCTCTGCCATCGGGACCATGTGAGTGAGCGTAGTAAAGTTACGCTTGACTCGTCTCAATACCCTCTTAGCCTCCCCGGATGGAATATCTCCTGCTACGACTGGTCCCCCTGCGGCAGCAGGTGCAGCCCCTGGCTGAGGACGACGTCTGTTCCTCACATAGTCAGCGGGTCGCACTGGTCCCACATCTGCACACAATGAACAAATATCCGTCAAATACTCTGGTATAACAAAAAAATGATATATATAACGAAAACAACATAAAAATTACATATGTTTAAAACACAAAAAAAACTACAAAGGTGTTGACTTACCCATCTCCCCTCGCTCCTCACCAGGAGGTACTGGTATCTCAGGGTCTCTCAAGAAATCAATCCCAGCATAGGGGTAATCCTCTATAACCGGGATCTATCATGACAGCCACACAAAGAAGTCATCATCGAAGGACTCATTGGTCCTTCTGCCACCCTTTCGTGGTAGTAATACTACCCATCTACACACAGCAGGAAGAGAGGCCTGATGTCCTCGTACCACTACTCGAGCACTAAAATTGGGAACTCTCTCAAAAAAGAATGAACACAGAATGGTCCTGAACCCGAAGTTCCTATGTGTTCACAAACGACAATCTGTCAGCTGCCTTTTCATACATTCAAGCAATGTGGTACTCCAATCAAAAACTTGTGCATTTAAGCACTGGACTGCACAGTTCATCTGTGCATGGGACACCTGATGTAGAGCCACAGAACCAGTAATTCGCTCAATAAGAAATACTATCACCTGTAGCGATAAGTTAGTGATATTTCTTATGGGCACCTGCGTGATCGAGCAGTCTATATCATCTGCATAGTATAGGCCTATCAATTCCACTATGTTATGCGGCCCCACAGGAAAAATCCAAAAATTGACTGGTTCCCCTCTCCTGGAGAGGCTAGTCAAAAAGTAAATTTCCTCGACCGTGGGCACTAGTGACTGCCCCTCTAACATGAATGCCTCTGCATTCGGATGCCAGTAGTCAACCAAGGCATTCAGTATCCTAGGTTGTGCCCACATGAAAGGACATAGGAAAAACTTGAGTAACCCACATTGCATCAAGGTAGCCACAACATTGGGGTCTTCCCTGACTAACTCATTCACCTCTTCATGCTCTCTTTCTCTCCAATGGACATACATCCTGCAAAACACCAAGGTTCAGGAAGGTTAACCCTTGATTTTTATGCCTTTTTCATTCCATATGGGGGTCCATGCATGTTGTAATGGTGATAGTCACGTGTACACGCGTGCAAAGTTTACTCTGCCCGAATGTACACACGGCCTGTCCAGAGACAACCCGCGTGGACCTAGGGCTGACCTTTTAAAGGTCGATGCCCCCCTAAAAAATGAAACCCAATGCACAAATAAAGACATAAAATGCAAGATAAGGGAGTTTTTAGTTACTTGGTCCAGACATAAGTTCATTTCGTCCACTGTAGCTCCCAGAATCACCGCTTTTGACAAAGGGGGTCTTTTGGCTCCAGAGTCAATTTCCAAATTAGCAATGGTGATAATGAGCTGCCAGCTTCTATTTATAGACTTTTTGGCCTCTTTTTGTCACTTTTTTTTGGCCTCCCTTATCATTTTATTTATACCAAAAACCATTTAGAGTGATTTATGAGTTGCATAGGAGGGATTTGATCGGGTATTGGGACAATTTTTTTGAGTTTTGAGTAATTTTTGACGGTCCGTGGAAATTTTTTCCGACGATCGACTTGAGCATATAGGTTAGGTTTCTACCCTGACTTTTGTATCTCATTGTATTTTTCCTTTTCCATAGGATCGATCCCATCAGGTTGTGACACAAAACCATCATAACTACTTTAGAAGTGTCACAACTTGGTGGTAGAGCTTACCGGAACATGGATGCCCTAGGTAGATCCTGGTTGCATTATGGTATCCATGCTGTCTCTAAAACACTGTAGGCTCAAGAGTCCTTGTAGTTTTTCCTGAATATGAGCTTGAGCCTCATTTGCATGATTTCTCTTCACTCTTGACCTCACCCTCAGGGCTCCCAAAAAATAACGACTCTTCTTTTAATCCCTTTTCAGACCCTATAAACATGAAAATATTGCCGAGCGATCTTGTGGCCTTTCACGCTTGTTAAATTGACATTTGAAGTCACGTCTGTCCGACGATAGTTTACCCCTTTTTCGGTCCAGACGGTCAACTGTACGAACAAAGGTATACTCTATGGAACTTCATTTCTATAGAAGAGTACACCCAGGTATCATTTTATCCCTTTTTTGGGCCTGAGGGACTAAACTTATGAAGAAGGAACCACCACGGAGTCTATAGTTAAGCTCTTTTCAGACTCTCTAAAATTGAAAAGATCGTCGAGTGACCTTATTCTTTTGCACTCGTTAAACTGGTCCATAAGAACATTCCTAACGGAGTCCATAGTTAATATTTTTTCAGACTCCTTAAAAATGAAAAAATGGCCAAGTGATCTTGTCCTTATCACACTCGTTAAAATGGTTTTGAATAGACGTCTTGTCGGTGCTAGTTTACCCCTTTTTAGAATCGGCTAGACTATCTTCGAAAAAGGTACCCCAATGGAGTCTCCTTTTATGTTTTTTCAGACTCTCTAAATATGAAAAACCACCGAGCTTACCTTCTCTGGGCTCATTAAACTTACATCGAAGGACGTTACCATTGTGTGTTTTGTCAACTGTGTTTGCATATCTTATACGCCAGCCTTGTAAAAGATTGCTTCTGCGTTTTAACACCCTTGGCCCCCGGAGGATTTTTCCCAAGTATCATTATTTTGAACATCAGTCTTGTCCTTGTTCCTTGAACTTGTATGTTTGCAACACTCATTCCTCCATTGTAACGTAACATTCCTTTATTCTTTTTTCCAAAATTATTGAAAAAGACAAAAAAATCAAATATACCCCAAAAAGAGGAAGGGAAAAGTATTTTCTTTATTGGCAGCATAATGAGTCGCCCTTGGATAAAGCACATCTGTCTGTTTGTTCGTCAACATTTGGGATGTAGTACGACCTTAGGAAGTTGTTCTCACTACATAGAGTTGTGTCCTCCTCCATTTGGTTATTCTTCCAAACATATGGGGAGTTTGTGTTACCTTCTGCTTCATAAGCTTATGATTAATGCCATGCTACCTAACTTTCATCATTTGTTGTGTTGTTGTCCAAGGGAAGTTTCTACCAAGCCTGAGTCAGCCCCTCTGCAATTTGTCTCTTGCCCTCATACCTGGCCATCCTGAATGTCCAATCAAGTCCTTGTTCGAAATCAATGAAGCCTTCAGTCTGATCATCAAGATTATCTAGTCCATGACCGACGAGCCGTTGAAGACCTCTAGGTAGTGAAGCCGTACACTCATATTACACTCCTACCTTGAGTTTTGAAGATTTTGAAGTTGTTTCTCGAGCTCTAAAGATCTCATTTCCAACCATCAAGCCGTATAAGCTTCTAGAAGATGGATACTCTATATGTATATCTTTTTGATTTAGAGATGTAGCTCTGATGTGTATTGTTCGCGGCTACACTTTATATAGTTATTCAAAATGGATCTACAGTGTATTTGATTGGTAGCCATGATTCTATTTTATCCCGAGCATGGGTATGCCCGCCTCGGTGAGACATTTGTTATTTTGTAGATGGTGCCTCCCGGTTCTTGGTCCCTAGGCTCACTTGTTCGGCACATCAGTAAAGATTGGTAATGTATTTCGGCCATCAGATTCTCTTCTGACCTCACACATTAGGGGGCATTTTTTATAACCCTAATTTGCACCATACATGCTTACCTGGCATCAGGCCATCTCAGATCCCTTCTTTGCCAAAGAATTGCTAAACAACTCTTTAAAAAACCTCTTTTATAAGGGCCCACATGCCCTACTCCATTATTGCATGTGTGTACATGCTAGCTAACCTAAAACAACCCGCGTGGACTGACAAAAGCATGAAAAAAGGAAATTTACCGACATAACACACAAATTTGGGTGAGTTAACTGAAACTCCCAGCCATGCATGGCCGAGGGTTCATCCAAATACCTAGCTTCTTCTAGCCTATAAAAGAAGGGCTAGGGGTCCCATTTGGAAGAGGAGAAATAGAGTAAAGAAACTCTACCCAATTGCATATTCCCATTGTCCCAACCCTTTAGCCATCCTTGTGCAAGAAGAGATACAAAACAAAGAAGTTGGAGGACATTTGAAAAGGAATGGGGTTTAAGTCTGGGGATGAAGGTAGAAAGTATATTTCTTTTGGTCATATATGCATGCATAAGATAACCCTATTTGCTAGTCCGTAAGGGGATTTCCCTCACAACAGGTGTGGACCCAAATATCTTCTCCTCCCTTCCAATATTAAATTATTAAATATGATGTTGAATAATTTCTAAAACCTCGGTGTAAATTTCAAGGGATATAATATATTATATTATGTTATATTATATTATATTAAGGTTTATTAAAATATCCACATGTGAATAAGGCCAGGTCCTTTCCTTTCCTTTTTAAATATTAAATGATGTGGAAATGTGCATAAGTGGGGCCACTTTGAGGCTTCGTGACTCTGGGGCTTCGAGAGATTTGAGTATAAAGAACGTGTTGGAGAGCTGAAGGAGATTGACCCAGAGAACTCTCCCTCTCTCTCTCATTTCAAATATTAAATATAATATTTGGGACCTTATAAACCTGGGCATAAGTTCCAAAAAGGTGTAATGTAAAATATTTTAAATGAGTTTATTATGATATTGGTACGTGGTAAAGTACCAACCCGTTTTCCCTTTTTAATTTAATATTTAATGTGAAGTCATGTGTAAGCGTGGACCCTTTGGGAGTTCGGGGCTCTGAGATATCGGAGCTTCGGGACTCCGGGATGTTTGGGGAAGATAGAGCATAAGAGAAACACGACCAAAGGCTGAACCTATTTTTCTTGTATCCCAATGTTATAATAAGTATTAAATGTAATTAATTATATTATATGGCGATATAATTAATTATATTTGCACAAAGGTATAATATGAGTGGGGCCCTCTCCGGAACTCTGAAATTCGAGACATTTGGGTTCATAAAGGGTATTAATCGACATTAATAATCATAAGTTCTCCCGTGATATATTTAATCATATTATAATATAATTGTTTTTTACAAAAACTGTTTTTTTTTTTTTTTTTATATATATAAAGGGCGCGACCAAGGTCGCATAGTACAAAAGAGGATACTGGTAGAGAATAATAGCTACAAAATTTTCATCAAAGGCTTACATCAATGAGTTTTTCAAATATTCTACTTCTGAAAACTAAGCTTAACGATCTATCAAAAAACTATCTTCCGAAAAGATTTATTTATGCCATTTTTACAAAATTTGGAATTGCCTTACTGATCTGCTTATACTCGATCTTCCTATGGAGCTCATTCTTCTTTTGGTGGTGGTTCGAGAGCTACATTCATATCGTGCATAATTGGGTCGGCCTTGATTCCTGTCTCCTCATTATGGCTTTGTGATGAAGAATTGCGTGTCTTGGCTTCGTGTATTGCTTCCATACGATCCCCTTGACGTCTACGAAAATCAACTTCATCTTGTAGCTGATTGATTAGGGTGTGATGTTGTGCTAGTGTATCCAAAGTTGAGGTAAGTGTGGAACTATGAGATTCCAAACGCAGTGCCAATTGTTGTGTGGTGGAGAAGTTATCTTCCACCAATTCTTCGTCCAACCTTTCACGAGCTAGGCGCTGAGCCATATTGGCAAATAGTCTTACTATTAATACCTTCCTCCACTTGCTATTGATTTCTTTGACTCGTTCGGGGCTAGCGCTAATGTTGGTGCTGCTAAATTTGATTTTTCTTTTGTTTTTCCCATGTCTATAACTTCCTTTGTCAATACTTCCTTTTTCTATGCTTCCTTCGTCCTCATTGGTGATGAGGCAACCTGGGATTGTGGGGAGCCTTTCGTTATTACCGCAAACAAATTTGTCATTGAATCATGCTCTTTTGCAATATTTGAAGAATATAGTGATTGTGCTAATCCTTGGAAGGCCGTTGTTCCCTGCTTCTTTGTCTGTTGTACCATTTCTGTTGGAGCTATGTCCTAATATCAAGCTGCCTCTTCTCTTTAATTTCCCTTCCTAGATATAAATCTGCATTACCGGGTTCTGCTTTAGCTAGATGAGACACTGAATCGGGAATTGGCCATCCCAAATTCCTCTTGTGTCTATGATTGGAAGGGTGGAGGTCATGCAATCTCAGAAATGGAATGACGTTCAAGTGTAGATGTGACAGGTACTGCCAGCATCCGCTTGTTGTGAAGCATGGATGCAATCCTTTCACATGCCTTCTTCTCGAGCAGAATTAATGTGGAGGTGAAGTTGTTGATTGCAAGGTGGGAATGGAGTGATGAAGGTGATAGGTTCCCATGAAGGAGCTCCTTTCATACCAATAAATCCATATAATCATCCTGCAGCGTACAAGCTCCCACGGACCAGAGGATGCGCAAGTACAAAGTTCCTCTGAGCTTGACGCTCGACTTACCTCTTAATCCTTTTCAATGAGACGCCGCATGAGAGGAGGCGCCAGGTGGAGAATAATTAGAAGGGGGCTGAGGCATTAGGAGGGGGAAAAGAAATAGGGCCTTCCCATTACTTCCATGTGAGGAGGACCCCTTGCTATAGATAGATTTGTTTGCTCGTCTGCTATCCCATTGTTTATGTGTAGAATGTGGTAGAAAGAGGACTGAATGGTGGATGGGATATCCCTAGTCCTTTCAATGAGTCTTTTCAACTTTGTATTCTTCAGGTTTTTTATTTTAATGAAATGCCATATTATGTTCTTGGAGTCCCCTAGAACACTTATTTGACTGAGTTGACGATCCTGAGCTAGAAGAGCTCCTTGAAAGAGTGCATAAGCCTCTGCCAGGTTATTGGTGGTTATGCCCAGACTCCAAGAGTAATTTATCAATATTTTTCCTCCGGGGCTGAACAAAACCCCTTCCGCACCTGCCTCCCATCATATTATAATATAATTAATAAAAGAACAAATTCGTAATAATAAATATCAAATTGAATATAGTTAATCCTTTTCCCCAGTAAATAAATTAATATGCACATATATATATGTGTGTGTGTGTGCGTATGAAATTACGTGGAAATTTTGCATGGAGTTACGTGTTGGGGAGGGATTGAATTATATACCTTAATTAAGGTTAATCAACTTAAGTATATTATCGAGAAATTAACCTCATTGTGATATAATATAATTACTCATAATTATCATATGAGTAATTAATTGAGTTAGTGCTAAACTACTTCTAAAGGGGGGAAAGAGAAATTAAAACCTTAGTGATTACTGGACCATTAGTATTAGGCTAAACAAAAATTAATTACTGGATAATTAGTTTGTGGAAAATAATTATCCTTTATGAGGTTTAAGTAATTGTTTACCAAAGAATGGTATTCTACGAAATATTAATTAAGTATTTTAATTGGACTATAGGAGGGGGAAAAATGTCATCATCTAGTAGAGCAAACTTAAGCACCCTATGGTGACATGGCAAATTGATGTTGAATAAGAACATCAGTGTGATGGTGCATGCTAATCTTCAATGGGCCGACGAGTTGAGTGGGGTCCAATAGGATTTGTAAACCTTAAGTGTCAAATGGATCCTAACTGTAGGTTAGGAGGTCTTGCATACATCAAGACTTTCCATCGAGAGAAAGGGAATATTCCTCAATACCATATTCGTTGGAGATAAGTGAAGAGTGTGCTGGGAGAAGGCTCGAGTTACGATGGATGTGGGCCTACGTGGATCAAAGTTCCACCGTGGCAGGCTAGGCTAGTGCCACATCAAGACCATAGTGTCGCCACATCAGTTGGCGTGGACAATAAGAATTCACGAGGATTCCATGTGGCAGTAAGAGAGATGTTGCCTATGTAAACCCGAGAACTTTGAAAGGTCATAAACCTCATTCTAGAGCTCAGTTTTGAGTGAAATTATTCTCGTTGGAAATCTCTTGATGGGCAGAAGACGATGGAGTTGTGATAGAGAAGATTTGAGATGATTGAGAAAAGCGAACAATTTATGCCCCATCCCTTAAAAAGGTACCTAGGGGTCGGGTGTGTGACAGAGTGGTATTAGAGCAGGCAACAACACTTGGCCTACTTGGGCTCATGAAAGAGTTAGATAAATTTTATTTTATTTTTCTTAGAAAAATTTTAAGGGGGAGGGCACCCTACCCTACCCTATCTATCAGATAAATATTCAAACACTAGGCCTGGATGGGCCGAAGAAAATTCATGAGACTAGTTTAAACATGGCTAAGATGAGCTAGTTGAGAGTGTTTTATATCGCAAGGATATTACATGCATAAGCTTCTTGAGGAGAAGGATTGAAAATTGAAATTTTTTTGGGAAATTACTCAACAAAAAAATTGAATCATGTTGGATTGCAGCAAAAGAATCATATCACTTCTTTGGGGAAATGATAGCCACTCCTACAAGAGTGGGATTATGTTGATGAACACTAATAACAAGACTTGGAGGAGAATGGACTGAATAAATGGCAAGATTGCCTGCAAATGTGGGCTTATGAAGCCTTTGTTAATTAAAATTTTGCTTAACTAGAGATTAGGCCTTGTGAGTACAATTTCCCCAAGTTTAGAGGCCTTATGGAAATAGTCGAGGTCAACTTACTTGACCTATCATAACAAAAAAACCTATTATTGGGATAATTCCCTTTTTAAAAAATACAAAGGAGTTCGATGGACCGAGGACAACCCTCATGGAAGAAGAGGAATATCTCTGCATTGTAGGCACGGGTAAAATGTTGGGTGAATACAGACTTATTATAGTCTATCATTGGATGTAAAATATGATGATGTCATAGATCATATAGTTAGTAGTGATTTGAATTATAGCAACATAAGTAAGATGTTGATTATATTGATTGTATATTACACAATGAGGATAACATAGAATGGTTAATTAAATGTTGATCCCAAATGTGGTAAAGGAAGTGTTGGGGTACTTCTATATGACCAATGGGTCAGGATGACATCCAGAGGTGGATGGTATCCATATATATATGACTTGGTATACGCAAGTAGCAGTGAGTGAGAATCTAGAAAAAGATTCCCTTGATAAAAGGTATGTTGACCATGAATGAATTGAGGCATGAAGAATAGAATAGAAGTGGTTATCTTACTACCTTGGGTAATACAATAACTACCCATCTGAATTCTGATTTATGGAAGGTTTTTACAGTAGAAAGGGAAAAAGTGGCCCTTGCTGGTTGTTTCCATGTAGAGAGGGAAACATCAGTATGAATTATGGTTGTGATACTAGTCATATGATTGACTGTAATCTATCACTAAAGAACACTAATATTAAAACTAAAATATCAATGTGAATGAATGAGGTAAAAGGGTGAAGGTGTTGCAGCTACATATATACAAATATATGTATACATGCTTGAAAGAACAATATGACTCCCTGATCAAGTAGGATGTGAGGCAAGATGTGTACTTACCATATCTGAGAAATGCATGGATGCATGGATGCATGGTTAACCCTATGTTGGGGGGGTCTGATTATATCAACGAAATAATAACTTGAGGAGGATGTGTCCCATTTCCTCGGGAAAATCTAGCATAAATTGTTGAAATAATAAATGAGCAGGGAGGCCCTATTGTCATGATAAAAAATTACGTGATTATTCATGTGAGTATTGCATGAGAATGATTGTGGAAAATCATGAATTAAATGATGTTAAAATAAAGATGCATGTGAGATGAAAAGTACACCAATGGTAAACACACATAGGCTTATGATGATGCATGTGGTTAAGTGCATTATGAATGTAATTTAACATAACAATGAATATGTGTGGATGAACAATATGGATGCATAATAAATATGCATGATTATATCCCTTATGGAATTTTGAGTAAACCTCTAAAATAATGAAGTTAAGGCCACTCCAGATAATGATGTGTGTGAAACGAAAGAGTTGCATGCTGAAGGAGTTCCTTGTGGATGAATTGTGTAAAGACTATGTCAGGAGAACATAGTCACAACCTTAATGACTGCTGAGAATTAGGCAATGGGACTTAATCCTATCCATATAAGAATCCTGGATTACATTATAAGACATAATGCATGAATGGAAGAGTAACAAATGAACACTGATTATTCTAATGTCTAAATAGTAATGTGTGGAATGCACATGTTCATAATTCATTGTGAACAAAAATATTTATGTTGTAGCATACTAAATTATCCAAGAAGATTAAGGTGAACCTAACCAAGACTACTCAAGGAAAATAGAATAAATATCCCAGCAGGGAGTAGATTGTAGAAGCAAAGAAGAAGAAAAGGAGGAATATGTTTCTCACTTTAAAACTTTGAATTGCTTAACAGAGTTGTAATCCTTAAAAGAACAGTTGTGGGAACAAGTACAACTGGTGAAAGAAAAATGAACAAATAAGTATAAATTTGGTTAAAGCCATGAATGTGTAAAGGTAGTGAGGCCTTGGGAATAGTTCAGTTAAGCTAAAAAGTCTAGACCGTGTAGAAGGAATTGGAAAGATGGAAGAGTCCCTTAACTCCTTTTTCTTGTTGTGTATTTTTGTTTCTCTAGGATGAGAAGATGATACGTTGTTGTGTGTGAGTGTTTTAACATGAGAATGGTGATGAATGTGTGACGACAGAGAAAACTAGAGACTTGATTATGTTTTCACTCATGAAAACATTTAGGTTAATATGATACAATGCATAAATATATGTTGGGGAATATCTGAAAATGTTTTATTGATTTAGATACATATATTTTAGTTAACATGATGACTGACATGATTTGGAAAGTGATAATGCATGTTTTGTGTAGGAAATGATTGGAGCTATTGGGAAAGGACAACTACCAATGGTAAAGGATAAATGCAAGAAGGTTGTTGTTGAAATATTTTTGAAGGGACTTTGGGAGCCCATGGAGCACTGCTGATGAGGTAAAGAAATAAATAAATAAAAGGGTGTTGGCAGCCGAACATGTATAAAAATGTTCATGCATGTGTGGCATAAGGTATGAAGGGATTTGGTGAGAATCTCCTATGAAGTATTTTAATTTCTTACTAATATGCAAATAATTTTGAGTGGCTATTGTATGCCATTGCTAACCAATCAAGGTAACATTCATGAAAGAAGAATTTGAATAATAGAGAGAGAGGAAATCTATGTCAGTCAAGGATGATTAAGAATCCTTGCTAGAAAATTCATGAATTAATAGTGTCATGGGTACATTGACCAATCAAGAGTGATTGGGAACAAAAGTACCCATAGGCAACACATTGAATTGAATGCATTGAGGAAATGCATGCTTGCATAAGAGGGTAGGCAATAGACTTCTCATTAAGGAAGAAGGAGCTTCAAATACTCTACCTGAATTGTAAGGGTGTTAAAGAAAGGAAGTGGGTGGCCATGATTATTGGCACCACTCGCTACCAGTAAGGAGAGAAGTGTTTATATGAAACCATATGAAACTTAAGTTTCGTATTATAATATGTTAAACTAAGGACATGATCAGTTTGTAGCAGGAAGCAAAATCCTGATGTAATAATGAACGAGAATGAATAAGCCATATGGTGAAGAGGTTGGTTGAGCTCCAACACACCATGGTAAAGTGCTTGTCATAAAGTGTGGAAAATTTAAAATCAATGCAAGGGTGCATTAGGTAGGAATGTGGCCATGAACATTGGCACGTTGATTAAAGTCATTTAATATTTGAATTGCATTTGGAAAAATTTGGTATGATGAAATGTTGCATGCATAAATAATGATATTTCCTTTTCCTTTTTATAATTGAATAGATGAAAATTATTTGACTTTTAGTATGCACAGTTTGGAAGATAGAATATGCATGATAACTAACAACTTGTTTGGCTATGTGAAGATGGAGTTGCAGGAAGGAGGGTCTTGGATATGGAAACATAAGTAAATCCCACAAGGAAGACCAATGCCTGCTGAGCCAAACTATTAAGAGAAGAAATATATCATACTTGTGAATCTGGTTCCTGTGTGGAACGGATCTGAAAATAAAAATGTGGAATTTGGAAATTTGTGGGTGACATATTTGAAAGAAATTATAAATTGGAATTGATGATAACATCTCATGGTTATTGTATGTGTGTGATACGGGTGAGATGACTTATCTTTCCTGAAGGGACGGATGATGGTTGTCAAGATGGAAAAGCATGGAAAATACTACTATTGTGACATGAGAACCCTATGATAAGCCATGATTTCCATAGAAGATGTTGTGTTCTGGTAACACAGGACGGAGGGACGCCTTGGCTATAAGACTCGGTGAAGTCTCAAAAACTCTTCTTGTGTGAGAAAGCCTTGGCGAGGAAATATGGATCGCCTGAGGGACTGTATAGCAGAGAAGGGGATGCCTAAGCTTGGGCCTATAGGGTGAGTGATAGCAAGGAAGATGATACTTCAATAAATCTTGTAAACTATTGGTTGGGATCATGCACACAATGGGTATGTCAAGGAAACAATGGGACAAGTTAGTAAGACAACCAACTATATGTGGATCCATAAAATTGCACAGATAAGCATTGTGTTGATATAAATATTTCGCCTTGAGTTTTGAGCAAAATTAAAATGTTTTTGCATGAAATTGTGATTAATATGCTTGTTGTTTGAAATCATTGTAGGCATGTGACAAAGGCCAAGAGTCTAGGAAAGGACCAAGCGGATAAAATGGAAATGTCGCTAAAGCAGCTGAAGCATGAGGCATGAATGGTGTTGCTGACATGCAAAGAACACTGAGGATGGTGTTCCTTTAAGGGGGAGGGGATTGTAATACCCCTATTCCCCCCCAACTTGTAAATATAACTATATTTTGCTAAAACATTAGTGTAAATATTTATGCTACTAATGTAAAAATGAAAATGTTGGACAACTGCTGAGGGAAATTTCCTATACAAGTCATGATGCCATGAGAGGGAAACAATGAGGAAATTTCCCTTGCCAATTTAAAATTCAAGAAAAATCCAAATTGCCCATTTTCTAGAATTGTGATTAATGGAGAAAGTTGGTAGTTGAAATATCAACTTCCCACATTTATGAACAAGAATGGGTTTTGTACCAGAATTGCCTTGCCTCAGAAGCATGGGAAGAAAAGTACCCATCTACAGGATTCTAGGCTGGCCCACAAATTGGGGGATTTGACCCACGAAATCTTGCTAAAGAAGGCAGGAAATGAAAGGAAAATCATGGACAAAGAGGGAAGAAGTAGAGGATTGGGTCTGGTGACCATTTTCTGAAGAGGGAGAGCATGTGCAACTCTTTGGTTCTGAAGACTAAGACTGATCATTATCTAAAGGCACTTTGGAGTTCTTTGTTAGAATACTTAGTAAGTAACACATTTCAAAATTATAGTTGTGCTTTAAGGAAATAGTCCAAATGTTTTTAGACATTAAAATGCATTGTAAATGAGTAATTTCTTAAATTTGTTAAAATATAAGCTCCAAAAACCTCATTTGGAATTTAAGAAACATTTATGCTAATTTTGGGCATTAATAAATAATTATGTTAAACTTGTGTTAAATCTCCTAAATTTGGGAAGAATCCCCTTAAATTTTGGTGCGTAGTAAATCTTGGTAGAAATACTGAAATTTACTGTGGAGGTAAATCTTTGTCTTAGGACCAATTTCCTTAAATTTAACAAGAGCAACAATAATAAGGAAATACAATTTACTCATTTACCCACGAGAAGGGAGAGATTATAATTATATTTTTAATTTCTAGAATGGAGAAATTTCCTTGGAATATAAACTTTTATTAAATCCCTTTACAAAGACTGGAAATTTATATTTCTCCTTTTCTTATTTTCCTGTAAGAGAAAATAATTTCCTTTAAATTTTCTAGGTAGCAAAACTATGGAAATATATGTATATATGTCTATATACATATACATATACATATTATTATTATTATTATTATTCTGAAAACGAAGATGAAAGTTACTGGAGCGTAAAAGACCCGAGACCAAAGAGAATATATTTTATTATTATTTTAATACCAAAGCACAACCTATGACCAAATACTTTAGCCATCTTGTGATATTCGAGACTTTGGGACTTCGGGGCTCCGAGATGTTTGGGTGATGGATCTCACGAGCTATAATCGTCGGAGACCCGAACCCTACCTTTCCCTGTACAAACGTTGCATATGGAATAAATGTAATCAATTATATGATATTATATTCAATTGCGATCAAATTAATATAATTGAATATAGTAACCATTTATTGCAATTTATTAAATTATAAACCCAAAATAATTCAATGTATTTAAATAATAAGATAATACAAGTGGGTCCCCTCCGGAACTCCGAGACTCTGGGTTATTTGAGATTGAAGAATTGCATGAAATAATATCTTCTCATCCCTTCCAATATTAAATTATTAAATACGATGTTGGAGAATTTCTAAAACCTGAGTGTAAATTTCAAGGGATATAATATAATATATTATATTATATTAAGGTTTATTAAAATAGCCACACGTAAATAAGGCCAACTCCTTTCCTTTCCTTTTTAAATATTAAATGATGTGTAAATGTGCATAAGTGGGACCACTTCGGGGCTTCGAGACTCCGGGGCTCCGAGAGATTTGAGTATAAAGAATGTGTTGGAGAGCTGAAGGAGATTGACCCGAAGAAATCTCTCTCTCTCTCTCTCTCTCTCTCTCTCTCTCATTTCAAATATTAAATATAATTTTTGGGACTTTATAAACCTGGGATGTTTGGGGAAGATAGAGCATAAGAGAAAAACAATTGAAGGTCAAACCTATTTTTCCCGTATCTCAATGTTATAATAAACATTAAATGGAATTAATTATATTATATGTCGATATAATTAATTATATTTGCACAAATGTATAGTATGAGTGGGGTCCTCTCCGGAACTCCGGCATTCGAGAGATTTGGGTTCATAAAAGCATGATGAGGAATTTCGCCGAAGTCTGGAGGCTTTCATATTAATCAACATTAATAATCCTAAGTGCTCCCATGATATATTTAATCATATTATAATATAATTAAATAGAATTGTATTATAATATAATTAATAAAAGAACAAATTCACAATAATAAATATCAAATTGAATATAGTTAATCCTTTTCCCCAATATATATAGTATGAGTGGGGTCCTCTCCGGAACTCCGACATTCGAGAGATTTGGCTTCATAAAAGCACGATGAGGAATTTCGCCGAAGTCCGGAGGCTTGCATATTAATAAACATTAATAATCCTAAGTGCTTCTGTGATATATTTAATCATATTATAATATAATTAATAAAAGAACAAATTCACAATAATAAATATCAAATTGAATATAGTTAATCCTTTTCCTCAATA
>SNQJ01S0029687.1:43456-59862 GCA_010110895.2 Picea sitchensis | reverse complement strand
AAATTCGGCATGGGGAGGGATTGAATTATATGCCTTAATTAAGGTTAATCAACTTAAGTATATTATGGAGAAATTAACCCCATTTTGTTATAATATAATTACTCATAATTATTATATGAGTAATTAATTGAGTTAGTTCTAAACTACTTCTAAAGGGGGAAAAGAGAAAGTAAAACCTTAGTAATTACTGGGCCATGAGTATTTGATCCAGGTGGATATTGGTGGCCACCCACCTATTCCAAATGGTTCATCTTGATAGTTTTTAGTTCAACACATTTCTTTGTAATGATGACATTTCTTTGTAATTGCGGGTTCTGCACTTTTGAGGCTGTCTTGAAGCCCTACACAACATCCATGTGGATATTGGTGGCTGCCTCCCGATTCCAACTGGTTTATTTTGGAAGTTTTCATATCAGTACATCTTTCTGTACTTCTAGGCCCATTTTGGGGCCCTATACAATGTTTTTTTGTCTTGCCACAGTCAAACTAATAATAACATTAGATTTTGATGGCATGATGTGTATTTCTCAAAAATACCTTTCCAATGGGCTATCGCACGCCTAAAACGGAGGTTGTATGCAAAAGTTACGACCCCGGGAAGTTGGGGCCCACATAACTTTTGGCATTTCATCTCCTAGGGTTAGGTTTTTGGATGTATAGGGTTTTGACATTCATGAGTAATGTTAAAATGGCCTATGGAGCCTCATTGTAATAATTATGCTCAAACGGATGCGCGTAGCAACCACATCTATTTTCAGAGATAACTACCACCATTCGAGCAAGTTATTTTAGTTTTGCAGTTTTACAATTTCAACCTATTTTATTTATTCAATATAAGTTATTGTTAACTGGATATATGTTGTTGTTCTTCGTATCTCCATGTTATGGTATTCAATCTGTTATTCATTTTGTTCCACTCATAAATCCGGATCAGTATTAGGCTAAACAAAAATTAATTACTAGATAATTAGTTTGTGGAGAATAATTATCCTTAATGAGGTTTAAGTAATTATTTACCAAAGAATGGTATTCTACGAAGTATTAATTAAGGATTTTAATTGGACTATAGGATAGGGAAAAATGTCATCCTCTAGTCGAGCAATCCTAAGAACCCTACGATGACATGGCAAATTGATGCTGACTAAGAACATCGGTGTGATGGCGCATGTTAATATTCAATGGGATGGCGAGTTGAGTGGGGTCCAATAGGATTTGTAAACCTTAGGTGCTGAATGGATCCTAACTGTAGGTTGGGAGGTCTTGCATGCATCAATATTATCCATTGAGAGAAAGGGAATATTCCTCGATACCATATTCATCGAAGACAAGAGAAGAGTGTGCTGGGGGAAGGCCCGAGTTACGATGGATGTGGGCCTACATGGATCAAAGTTCCACTGTGGTAGGCTAGGCTAGTGCCACATCAAGACCAAGGTGTCGCCACATCAGTTGGCGTGGACAATAAGAAGTCACAAGGATGCCACATGGCAGTAAGAAAGATGTTGCCTACGTAACCCCAAAAACTTCGGAAGGTCATAAACCTCGTTCCAGAGCTCATTTCTGAGTGAACTTATCGTCGTTGGAAATCTTTGATGATCAGAAGACAATGGAGTTGTGATAGAGAAGATTTGATATGATTGAGAAAAATGAAAAATTTATACCCCATCCCTTAAAAAGGTACCTAGGGGTCGGGTGTGTGACAATTGAACTGTACCTCAGACATACCGAAGCATCCTTTTATCTTCTTTCCAATGGCTTTCATGGGGTGTTTGCATATACTGGGAAACAAGACCAAAAAAAAAGGAAATATCAAAACGGGTATGAGTCAAATATAAGATGCTACCAACTAACCGACGGTACAAGGTGGCATCAAATTAAGGAGAAGTATAAGTGGCAACAAGTTTGATTCCATACTGGAAGGGAGAAGGGGTTGGTTTAGAATTATCCATGTGAAAGTGGCAAAGAAGGTCTTAAGCATACCTAGAATTGGAAAGAAAAATTCCTTCCTTGGTTTGCAATACTTGGAGGCCAAGGAAATAATGCAGATAGCCTAAGTCTGTCATTTCAAATTCCTTTTTAAGGATACATTTCACTTGGGTTAAAAGTTTAGGGTCACTACCAGTGAGGATAAGGTCATAAACATAAAGAACAAGTATTATGAGATGGATTCCTACTTTCTTGGTATAGACATTTGGGTCAAAATGACATCTAGAAAATCCAGTGTTAAGAAGAAAGATTTCCATTTTGGCATATGAAGCTCAAGGAGTTTGTTTAAGACCATAAAGATATTTATTAAGGCGACAAACAATGATGGAGTCATTTTGAACATAGCCATGAGGATGTTCCCTGTAGATTTCTTCTTAGAAATCCCCTTGCAAGAAGGCAGATTTAACATCCATCTGATGGAACTCCCATTTATGTGAGGTAGCAATGACTAGAACAAGGTGAATGTAATTCATTTTGGCTATAGGTGGAAATTTTTTCATTATAGTCAATGCATTAAACTTGAGAGAACCCTTTGGAAACTAACCGGGCCTTGTGTCTTTCAACACTTCCATTTGATGCATACTTAGTTCTGTACACCCATTTATATTTGACAAGTTTTCTTCCATTTGGAAGAGGTATAAGATCCCGTTGACTCGAAATATCATCACCTATTATAAAAACCTACAAATAATTGCAAGGCCTATACATATATTATGATATAATATTAATAGGTTGGGTCCCCTAAAACAAGACACGTAAGTGACTATTTTCAAGCATTTTCCTCAACACACTTACATATTTGCATATCAATGGTATTATGATGAAATTTCAAAGTTATGTTTCGTGCGATTCTTGGCATGATTAGATGATGATATGGGATATTGGAATAATTTTCTGTGCTCTTAAAAAAAATGTTAACTATACAATTTGATATACATATAATGGAGAAAATATATGAGGGGTAGTGCATGGTTTATTAAACCATATACATATAAATATTTTTTATACTTATGAAAAATGATATGATCAGGGGTGACCTTGATATCAACCTAATCTAGTTCTAGGTTCACTTAATGAAAGGATCAATTACAAGATCGGTTTAATTGAACTTGATTGCATTAAAGGTGAATAGATGTGCTTATGAAAGGCTTGAATCCAAATTGAATATAACTTGGTGAATATGCTAATTAGTCTCATGTTATCACTTAGTGCATTAAAAAAACACAATTGCGGAAATAAGGAAGCATAAGAAACATGAGACAAACAATCAACACATAAGGCAAGAGATCATCGAGTTTTTATTGGAGTTCACTAGTATGGCTATGTCTCTGGGCTCACGAAATCCATGAACCTCTTCATTCTCTTCTTCAAAGATACTCTCCTTTACAATGCAAATGGCTGAATTCCCACATCAACAAGTGGCAACATAATTCCCACAACATGTGGAAATAATGAAGAGATGCTCTTATGCACAATGCAAAGAGTTAGATTCTCACAACAAGTGTGGCCATGTCTCTTCTACAAAGAGATCTACCAAAGAGCCTCAAAAGGGCCTCCAAAAGTATCTCCAAAAGAGTCTCCAAAGGGCCTCTAAAATCCTTCTTCCAATCTCTCCCAATAAAGGGGCTTAAATAATTTTTCCTAACTCTATAATACAAAAAGACAATATCCATGAATTTAGGATCTAGTACCTACCCAAGGACAAAAATGAGAAAGACCCTTAACTTACTCCTTGAGATTAAGAATCCACTTGTAATAATTAGTGAAGAAGAGTCCAAATCAATTCATGAGACCCTTAACTTCCTCCTTAAGACTAGGAAACCAATTCCCTTTTAAAACTAGGAAACTAATTTGTGAGTTGGATTCTCACACAACTAATTTCCCATTTTACAATTAAATGAATATTACGTGAGATTATCAAACTCACTTTAAGCATTAATCATTTGTCATATATGCATGACTAATACATGAGTTTCTCATACTCATTAAAGTATTAATCATTTTTACAATTCAATTAATTCATTCATGATTAATTAATTATTCTTTGCCACTTATCATTAATTAGCATTTTAATGAATTTTTCTCCATGGTGTGCAAATTTAATGATTTTTCTCCATGGTGCACAAAGTTTAATTATTTTCTCCATGAAGTTAATTCTTTGTGTGGAGATCCTCCTGGATCACACCTCCCCACAAAAAGCACTTTTGGTCCTCCAAAAGTATGGAGAGAAAACTTGAATATCCACAACCAGCTTCTAGGAAGAGTCTTACACTCCACGATGCACTTCCCTGCTTCTCTATCGACATAACAAGTGTTTCTGAAAGGCCACATCCTTCTTCTCCTTCACCTTTGTACTTTGGAATGAGGATCTTTATGCTAACACTTGCATCAATGTAAATCTACAGTTGATTCCCTGATATGCATAGCACATGTCTCTGAAAAGGCCACACCCTTTTTCTCCTTCACCTTTGTACTTCAGAATGAGGATGTCAATGTCGACACTTGCATCAATGCAAATTTGTAGCTGATTCCTTGATCTGCATAACAAATGCTGAAAGGCCACACCCTTCTTCTCCTTCACCTTTGTACTTCAGAATGAGGATGTCGATGCCAACACTTGCATCCATGCAAATCTATAGCTGATAGTACATGCTCACAATTTCAAAGCAATACCATACTTTCCAAGAGTTTATAAAACACTCATAGACAAGTTTACAATGATTTCAAAAACAGGTCTAGGCAAAAACAATGCCTCTCACTCAACAATGGTTACAAGCCCATTACAATGTTTCCCAAATGGTCCTAGGCAAAACAATGCCTTTCACTCAATAGTGGTTACAAGACCCATTACAAAGTTGTCAACAAGGCTTACCGAAGTTTAGGCATAGAACAAAATGCCTCTCACTCTCATCATCTCTTTAAGAGTGGCTACAAAACAACCTTTTACATCAATTTCAAGGCAATATTAATATTGTGGCAAATACCCCCAATTGTGCACTAATGGTAAACTCTATGGTCTTTAAACCCCCCATTACAAACATGTGCAACATGCTCATTATCGTCACACTCGTCTCACAATTATGAGATTTTTGACTGTAAGCATGACTACTTCCTGTCGTAGTGTCAAATAGCCTCTTACTGCATCGCCTTAGTTTCCATGCAAGGCTCAAACAATGAATTTCCTACAACAATTTAAATCTTGTTACCTTGTTGCAACACTCAAAAATCACTAGAATTTGCAACATACATTCATTTTCTTGCAATTTCCAAAAAGAGGAAAAAACCATAAATGCATGAAACTTGCATTGGTTTTCACGCCAAGGTGCTCAACCAGCTACTCAAATCTCGACATACACAACAACACCAACAGGTCCATCTTTTCATTCTGCAACTTTTGAATGTAAACTCAACCCCCTGTCGTTAGTCGCAACTCTACCTCGAAGTTTGTGCCATGAACTAATGATACAAGTGGGCTTCAACCATCAACCCTGAAAATCTGTTGCTCTGATCCAAATTTTGACCGCATCAGTGGATTCATGGCTAGAAATAGTGAAAAAATGATTATAATTTTGTCAAATTCTGTCCATTCATCCTACTGATGTCACTGCCACATGGCACCCAATCATCATGTTGATGTCACTTCCACGTGGCACCTAGTTATCCTACTAACGTCACTTCCACGTCATCTCCTAGTGAGCATGACACGTCATGCTAACATCATTCGTATAGTCTGCCATGTCACTACTGCGCCATCATGCCATGTCATGCCGACATCATCTGTATGGTCCACCACATCACTTATGTGTCAGCATGCGGTGTTATGCCGACATCATCTGTACATTATGTCATGCCATGTCATCCTCTGTACTGCCATGTCATCGACCTAGTTAGCACCACGTCAGCTGTACAAATGACACATCATCGACCCAGTCAGCACCACATTAGTTGTACAACCTACCACATTAGTTATAAGAATAACATATAACAACATGTTGTTTTTCCACATCAACATTGTATGGTCTTCCAACTCAACATCCTGATATCATGTTGACGTTAGCACTGTATGGATTTCGCAAGTTTCGCCTGTTTCCTAAAAACTTCAGATAGCTATAACTTTGTGACGGTAACTCCGTTTGACAATCTGTTTACATCATTGGAAAGGTCTTGACGAGCTCTTCAACTTGGTGATAATTTTTTCAAATTATGGGCACTTTGAATTTTGAGCTATTTTGGAGTCCCATGGCTCAATTTCCCAAAATACGTTATCCAGGGATGTTCTTTGATGTCCATCCTTGACGCAATAGAAGGAATAGTTCTTTACCACCCAAACTTTCTTGACCTTCTTCTTTCTCTCCTGATGTGGAGAAGGGATTTCATGGTTTGGTTGCTTCCTGGTTGCCATAACCTTCCTGTAAGAAGCCATTCTCTTCTAACACTTGGCAGCAGCATGGTTATTCAAACCACAAAATGTACATGGTCTTCTATTCCATAAAATTTTCTTATTATTGCTACTTTTCTTGCAATCAAAAGGAACATTTGAATAATGAGACTTTTTATACCTTGTTTGGTTGTCTCTAGTATTGGTTTGGTGAGGAGAGATTGCCTTAGCTCTTCCTTTGTAGTACTCATCTCCCTTTGGAGATGACTCATAATCATGATCATCAGAATGATATGATGTACTCTCAACCTGCACTGATTCGTTACTTGAAGACTCACTTGCTTCTATGGTTTTGGAGTTCCTTTCATCAGTGGTTTTGGATCATTCTCCAACTTCCATTCTGACATAGCCCAATCCTGCATATTGCGGTAGTTCCATTACTTTGATGGGATTCAAAATTCCTTGGCCATTGGATCCAATGCCTCTTCCTTTGTACCCCATCTTCTTCATTAGCTTCAAGCCAATGTATGTAGTGTGCTTTTCAAAAGCACCAAAATTATCATCATAATGAGAAGAACATGAAACCAAAGAAAGATTGTTTACCTTAGTTACCAATTATGGATCAGGTGTGGGGGATGGATTTTCTAAGCCTTCATCACCTTGGAACTTTTCCAAAGCCTCTTCTGTGGCTTGTAATTGAAGTTGCAATCTTTGATTATCTTCTTCTGCACCTTGTAGCAATCTTCTCAACTCAACATTCTCCGCTTGAATGGTCTGGTTAATTTCTTCGAGCTCTTTGAGCCATGCATTCTTCAATGCTTTTACCATCTTGTCTTCAACGCCTACAATACATGTCAATCCTTCTCTGATACCACTTGATCTGATCCAAGGTGATCTTGATATCAACCTGATTTGGTTCTAGGTTCACTTAATGAAAGGATCAGTTATAAGATTGTTTTAATTGAACTTGATTGCATTAAAGGTGAACATATGTGATTATGAAAGGCTTGAATCCAGATTGAATATAACTTGGTGAATATGCTAATTAGTCTCATGTCATCACTTAGTGCATTAAACAAACATAATTGCAGAAATAAGGAAGCATAAGAAACATGAGACAAACAATCAACACATAAGGCAAGAGATCACTGAGTTGTTAACGAATTTCACCAGTGTGCCAACATCTCTCGGCTCATGAAATCCATGAACCACTTCATTCTCTTATTCAAAGATAATATTATTTACAATGAAAAGGGATGAATTCCCACATCAACAAGTGGCAACAAAATTCCCACAACAGGTGGCAATATCGAAGAGATTCTCTTATGCACAATGCAAAGACCTAGATTCTCACAACAAGTGTGGCCATATCTCTCCTACAAAGAGCTCTACCAAAGAGCCTCAAAAGGGCCTCCAAAATTATCTCCAAAAGTGTCTCCAAAATCCTTCTTCCAATCTCTCCCAATAAAGGGGCTTAAATAATTTTTCCTAGCTTCATAATACAAAAAGACAAGATCCGTGAATTTAGGATCTACTACCTACCCAAGGACAAAAATGAGAAAGACCCTTAACTTCCTCCTTGAGACTAGGAATCCACTTGTAATAAAGTGAGGAAGAGTCCAAACCAATTCATGAGACCCTTAACTTCCTCCTTAAGACTAAGAAACTAATTCCCTCTTAAAATTAGGAAACTAATTTGTGAGTTGTATTCTCACACAACTAATTTCCCATTTTACAATTAAATGAATATTACGTGAGATTCTCAATCTCACTTTAATCATTAATCATTTGTCTCACATGCATGACTAATACATGAGTTTCTCATATTAATTAAAGTATTAATCATTTTTACAATTTAATTAATTAATTCATTATTAATTAATTATTCTTTGCCACTTATCATTAATTAGCATTTTAATGAATTTTTATCCATGATGTGCAAAGTTTAATGATTTTCTCCATGAAGTTAATTCTTTGTGTGGAGATCCTCCTAGATCACAAAATCTTGTTATAAATTCATAAGTATGCACAAGTTTTGATGGCATGTCAATGAATTTACTTTACAAGTGCATGTTGGTTCCACGTTGCAACAAGGGTCATAAACAAAAGGTTAATAGTGATGAACAAAGGTTATGTTTTAACCTTATGATAAGTATTAAACCTATGAACAAATCTTGGACGATTTTGTTTGATACAAAACATGCCGCATATTTTTGAATGGTATAAGGCTTGGGTTTTATATATAACACATTACATAATGCATATGTGAATGAAATAAACCCTAGCCTATTCGTATGGATGCCGACTTGATTAGTTATTATTGTGAAGTGACAAGTTTTGAACGCAATGAGTTAAAAGGCATCTGAGCATATGATTGTGAGTTGACATGGTATATGGTTTCAACATGTGATTGGTTTATGCGGCATAAGGCATACAATTGAGGCTCATGTGAATTATTTGAAACATTAAGTTGGCATGCACATATGGCTATGGTTTGAAAGGTCGACATGATGGGTTCTCCATGCATTTAATTCACATGTACATGGTAATTGATATGATATTCTTGAGTTTTACCACCTCAATTGCTTTGGTTTTGGGTCATTTGGCTTTGTCGATATTTTGGAGAAGGAAGAGCTCGACTAGCTTTCAATCCTTGCTACAGGAAGTTTTGGCAACCGTTTTTCGACCCAAACCTAGTATTAAAAGGAAGCAAGCCCAAGTATGTACATATAAGTTTGTTGAACATCTTATGCATCCATTTTGCGAAGAAATAAATGGTTCTAGTTCTTAACTAGTGTTGAGTGTGTGCCTCTCTTTTCCCCTACTTTTCACTCTTAATGAATAATTGTTCAAGGTTTTTTTCTATTGAAATGGATACTCTATGATGACTATCTTCCTCACTCCATGCACTATTTCACTTCTCATTTCTTAAAAATTATTGGTTATGGTTGTTGAGGTTACACCCATTTGATATTTACTGAAAGTCGTGACTTGGGTTCAATTTCCTCTAGCTATTCCTCTACTGTATGTTGTTCTAGTTGAGAAAGACCTTGGTTCCAAGCCGTAGTGGCCATTTTGGGTATGGTTTTGGGGTTATTTAAAGTTTCGGGTCAAAATTTTTAATCATGTACAAATATATGCATCTAGTCTTGGATGAGTTACAATTTTGTAAGAGTTATGACCGGTGTTGAAATCTTTAGCTACGTATAAATCTAGGTTTTGAACTTGGAACCTTAGCTAGTGTCTAAATAGATATAACAAATGTGTATAAGTTGTTTTCTTTAGTCTTCTGACCAAAAAAGTTTATGGTTGAATTGCGTTTCAAAATCATGGCATCATTTTAAATTCTGGTTGTTTTTTAGTCGAATTCAAAGGTTTATGCTAGTTGTTTGTTCTCTAATAACTTACAAAAGCAATGATTTTTCTCAATAAGTATGAAACTCAAGTGTAATTCTTGGTTAATTTTAATTTTGGATCTCCGCATTTTGAACCCGCACCCATACTGTGGTAATTAATTTATTGAACAATCTATGTGCAACGATATGCGAGCTCGTATTGTTGTTGGGCATGAGTCAAAGTCAGGTTTGAAACCATGACCTTTATAAATGTTGTTTGAATCTAAAAGTATGTATATGGGTTGTTTATCTTGGCTTTTACAACTAGAGAATACTTTTTATGTGACCTGGTCATTTTTCTATAATTATTGTTGAAGTTTGAACCTTGGTCGTATAAGGAGTATTTACAAAATTGGTCATGGTTAAATGGGAGGAAATTAAATTGACCATAACCCATCTTGTCTCGAAATGTTTAAACTCACACTTACGACAATAGTATTGTTTTGGATTGTATGGTGATATGAAACTTTGTCACTGGTTCCTACAAAAGAATGATTGTTGTGTTTATGAATGGCTTCATCTCAACTTTTATTTTATTTTGAAGTCTACAATAGGTTTCAAGTACTTTGGTTGCATCTTGCCAAAAAATTATGGTAGTTTTACAGACTACGATGATGATTTGTTATGAGCTCCAGTTTATGCCTTATTCATTATTGAAATGATTTCCATTTGACCATAGGTATTAGGTCCATAATTATGTTGCATACCTTTGCAAAACACATTAGATGGTCATAATGAAAAGATCTCGTGTTCATTGAAATTTTTGGGTTGAAAATATTGTTTATTGGGTATTCAAGGAATGTGAAAAAAATAGGAGTTTTCGCAATGTATAACTGGCAAAAGTTTGATAAATGGATTTGAAATTATTAATTTTCTTTTATATAAACAAGATCTACTCCCCAAATAATACATCATTTTTCATGAATTGTTCCTAATTTTCCTGAAACACATTTCATTTGATTTCATGTTTTTTCTCCCCTTGTTATATAAATAGAAAAACCTTCAAAGAAAAGATTTGTTGGCAGATTGATGTATGTGGTCTTGAGACATGAACAATTTGTTTTGATTTGAAGGAATCATGGGATATTTTTGCATGCATAAAATATAGTGGAAAATAGTTTATAAATCATGTTTATATGAATCTCATTCAAGAGAAAATGAAATAAGTTGTGAACATAATTGGGTTGAAATGTATTTTGAACATGTATTTTCATCCCGCATTCCTATCATCTATTCATATTTTTCATAACTTACAAGTCCCTTTTCATTACTCCTTTATCATTTACAATTGCATTCCCATTCATTGCCCATGTTCAATAAGATCAGTGACAATTTGGTAAAGAATTTATAGTTTGAATGTTATGGACAACAAGCAGAAAAATGACAACTTATGATATTGTTCCCTGTTTTCCTTATTCCCTTTCTTTTTCCCTTAGCATGCTTGATTGATTGGTCAGTTTAGAGCCATAGTTAAATTATTTTTAGAGAAAAATAATATTTGATGATTAACATATTGTAACTTGTATATACATACTAATTTGATCATTGATGGATATTTAGATGATTTTCTTCAACTGAGGCAACAATCGCTATAGTAACAGGGGAAACCAAGGAAACAGAGGTAGAATGCCTAATGCATTTGGGAAAAGAGGTATAAATAAAAGAATGAGGTTTTCCATCCATTTTGATGCAAATTCCAAGGAATTCAACTAGCTAGTTCAAACTAGCTATTTGAACCTCACTAGCCACCCTACTTTATAGCCACCTGTCATACCCCCTCTTCAGCCACATCCAAGCATAACAAACTTTCCTGAACAACCCCATGTGCCACCAACCAATGCTAGTTGGGAAAATGTGCCTGCTAATCCTCTCTCCAATGTAGTTCATTGACCCACTATGTCATTGCCACTTCCTCCTCCTCCCTTACAACCTGCTCAACATGTTGCTTATGCTGCCTCACATGCACACTTTGTTCAACTGCCTACGAATTATAAAAAATTAGCCATTGAACCTCAGTAAAGTAAAGGAAAATGACCTGCTATTTCTGTTAGTTCTGATTCATTTGAGGCTTCTTCTTATACAACCAAGACACTCCCTGCCAAGCTTGAGGATGATGTAAGAAAAAATACATTTTGATGAAGACCAATTCTGGGGGTCCTTTGAATTGATTTTTCAATGGTTTCGATCCTCAGACATGTGGGTTATTAGTCCCATGCATAAGCTGAATACAACTACTAGAAGCAACTAAACTCCTCAATCTCCTTTCTCTTCATAACCTGGATCACATATCAAAGTATGATTTACCTCCATTCTGCCCTATGAAGTTCATAAGAACTTCATTGTCCTTATCAGGTCTTGACATTGTACTATCCAATAGTCTCGTGGCCCAACTCCCACATGACCTTGGCTACAACCAGGTGCTTATCACATTGGGGTATTAACTCTTGTATGCCCATCAAACCCCTTCTTATTCTTTTTAAATCAGAGTGTTGTCATCAGAATGCCTCTCAGGCGAGTCACTCCAATGAACTTAGACTCCAACATGCATCAGAATTCGACACATAAGAACACTCCAAACGTTTCCTCCTATTGGATTCCAGTCAAGCTACGATACTTCGACTAGGTTGTCTCCGATAGAACACCGCCATGTGCCTCCTTCAAATCCATTGATCTGGCAACTCCGAATAGATCTATGCCATCGGTTAGGGTCTCTCCTCCGTTGAGCATTCCGACCATTCCATAACTCCGATGGTCATCAGAGTTCTCCTTTTCCATATCCTTTCGAATTGGATCACCATCGATCCTCTCCTTCGATGGTTAGTCTCGATAGAGCATATTAGCTATCGATTATTGTCGAGTAAAATATATGCACTAATTTATCAACATTAAATTATCAACCGAGGCTCATAAGCTTCGAGGTGCAGGCATAGTATGTGCAGGATTGGAGTTAGTATAGCCTATGCTAACAACTAATGCCAACAAACACACTTCAATGCAATAAACGAGACACGCGGTCGAAAAACAAATTCAATTAACAAGAAGTAAACTAACACCTTAGGTTGAAACCCATTACGGGAAAACCATATCTCATGAGTTAGATCTTTAGTTTTTCCTTTGGTGATTGAATCTATGGGAAATTAAAGTGCAGGAATCCAAAGTACAATAAATGAAACCAAACACACGAAAAACCAAATTAAAACAAACTAGCTAAAACGAAAACAAATAAATATGAATCTAAATTCAAACTACGCAAATGAAATGTCCTTGAAAATATACACCCAAATGGCCATAAGAAGAAGCAATGAAATGAAAAAGAACAATGTGATGGAATGAGACTGAAAGAAAAAATAATGATATGTTAATAGGTAATTAATTTTGTTCTTTATTTAATGCCACCTATAAAAACAATAGATAACAACAATACTTATATTTCTAAATGAAATAATAATAATAACATTTATTTATAAAACTCATCACAATAACAAACAAACACAATATTTTAATATTATTATAACAAAGCATTTATAATCTCTAAGTTATAATAATAATTAAAATAACATATTAACAAGCAAATAATAAACAAATACTAAATTACATAACTAACAACACTTTTAAAAAATTATAATAAAAAATTACTCACAACACTTTTACAAAATTACAATAAACAATTACTAACAATAATTACACAACTAACAACACTTTCACAAAAGTATAATAAACCATTACTAACAATAAAATGATTTATAGAAACAACATAACTTTACAAAGTTATAAAAACATAACTATTACAAACAACATAATAACTATGAGGCAACGTAAATAATATAATCAACAGAGTATATATATACATAAGCTTACACATGAAACAAACAAAACATTAAAATACCACTTGTATACAATGCAACATTAATAGGGAAATACAACACGGAGATAAAGGCAAAAACAGAGATAAAGGCCTGAATAAAAGAGAGCAGTGCAGAGATAATAACAATTGCATAGCACAAGTTGCGAAAGAAATAGCAAAGAAAGGAGGGTCGTATTACTGCTTAGATTGTGAGGAAAGCATGAAAAGCTATATCAAGGATTTTAGAGGTATTATCGAGGAATTATCATTGTTATGTGTAATTGATAAGCAAATCCTCAAAGGGGGCGTTTGCTCAGAGAATGGTGAAGAGATTATGGCTATTTGAATGGATGAGAGAAAATATGGGAAATTAAACCACAGAGTATCAATCCTATGAATCAATTTATTGCAGTCATAAAATCATTGCAGGGTTAAATTTAAGATGCAAATGAAGATAATCATACCAAGATGGAAAAAAATTACGATTTAAACTGGTAATTGGGAAGCTAGGGCGTTACTGGATCGAGGGGCCCTTCCCGACCTAAATGGCGCACCTGGAAAAGTGAAGTTAGTCCAAGAAGTTTCCTAGAATATCAACAATAATCAATTCCTCATTAAAATAAAACTCCAAATTACAAAGTAGTGGTTCTCAACTCTCTCTCTGAATACAATCAAATATTTATTATCTACCTCTCCCACTTGTCCGTGTGGTCAATTATATAAAGTTTTGATATTACAAAGACAACAAATAGGTGGACTTTGTGAATCCCTATTTCGTGCATGGAAAACATCGATGCATATCTAAATTAATAAAAAATGGGTAATCTAGTGGATTCACTATCAGAATGGGGACGAAAACTGAATTGTATGGAGACCATGATCCACTAGTGATCTAAAAATGAAGAAGACTTGTATTCTTGAAATTATTTGCTAGTAAAATTTATGTGTTAAAATTCAAATGGATCAACTTTGCAACACAACTTTAATAGGATTTACTCATTCAAGATGCATATAAACAACAACAATAACAGTGAACAGAAAACACATAACACAACAAATGATAAAGGAGTTCACCCCTCTCTTGGGCTACATCTCCTGGTCCAGCTTCCAATGGATCATTTGTATTATTTTCTCAAAGTGCTCAAAAATGTGCTTTACAATGCTCTAAATGACAAATAGACCACTCCAATGGCTTCAGAACGTCCAAAAACCCCTAGCTGGGCTTTTTCGACACCTCGTTTGGCCAAAAATTGAAGAAGATAGGCTTCCTGGAAGTCCCCCTTCAAACTTGTTGTCTTTGCATCTACAAAACACACCCTTGTTGGCTCAACCTAGCCACATGCACATTTAAGCGTAAAAACTTAGCACCGGATGAAACCGCGCGAACCATGCAAACTGTAGGACAGTTACGGGCGCACCTAGCCCCTAACCGTCAAGGGCAAGGTCATATGACCCATGTGACCACACGTTTAAAAATAAGGGCCAAGAGTTTACATAACCATTTGAACCAAATTTAAATCCAAACCAAATTCATACCTGCGCGCGCATGCCACAATATATAGTGGTCATATGGCAACAAATATGTGACCGGGGGCTGGGGCTAAGCCCCAGCCCGGACCTCCGCACCAACCTACAACAAACTTAAATTCAAATGTATTTTAAACCATACATATAACAAGGCATACAGTGGGGCACGTTGGTATCCCATACTATGCAAAGGCTTTACATGTGGGGAGAGGTCACGGGGTTGAACCTGGTGGATTCCAATAAAGTTTTATACAACAACCAATAACAAGGTGCCACGTGGCAGCCCATGACTGGGCCATGTGGCATCGTACAACCAACCAAATACTGCCACATGTCACAATGTCATTCACTCTCAGCTGCCAATTGTCTGCCACTTAGCTCTGCCATGTGTCGTACGAACTGCCACATCATCATCTGTACGGACTGTACAGTCAACACCCCTTTTTTTTTGCCTGTTTGTCATTTTGAACAGAATGCGATATCTCTCGCTCCTGAAGTCTGTTTGAACCCAAATAAGTTGCGTTGGGTTCGTAATGACGAGGCCTATGCTCTCGTTCAATTTGAAGTGATTCCAAACACTTTGAATTTTTGAGCAAAATTTGATCCCTTGGATCACACCTCCCCATTAGGAAGCTTTTGGACCTCCAAAAGACTATTTTCAGTCTATCTGAAGATGAGGGTATAGCTCCCTCACCTTTCCAACCTCAATCCACTTGGCTTTGCTTGGATTTGTACCTTTAAGACCAACTTGAAGATACTCCACATTTCCTCGTTTTGAAGTTCGCATTCTCCTGTCAAGGATGGTGTCTTCATGTAGTTCTGTAATATATTCTAGGGAAAAATCATCTATAGAAGGAATATGAACATGCTCTCCTTGATCATCAATCAAAGGAGGCTCATACAATTTCAAATTCTCAACATTCACGACTACATACATTTGCATATAAGGAGGCAAATCTAAATGAAAGGCATTGTTACCAATCTTGTCGATAATCTTGAAAGGACCATATCGAATCAGTTTCAATTTTTTACCTTCTCCTTTAAGCCTCTCCTTACTGATGTAAAGCCAAACTTAATCTCCAACTTGGAAACTGTGATCAACACGATGCTTGTCATGTCTCGTCTTGTACTTGGCTTGCCTCTTTTCCAACTGCTCTTGCACCACTTGATGTATCGACTGAATTTGTTCAATGAACTTTCCTTCCCTATCAATGTCATATTGACCATCGACAACAATATCCTTCCCAAAGATAAAATCTAAAGGAGCCTTGGGCAAATA
>SNQJ01S0029687.1:622-39809 GCA_010110895.2 Picea sitchensis | reverse complement strand
GGAGAAGCACCATTCCCTCCATTTCCATTTGGAGTTTTATCACCACTGTCTCCCTTGTGCTTTGAAGGGTTGGAGCCTTCACCTTGCAACCTTGTATTCCTTTCCATCAATATTTTCATCATCTCTCTCATTTCCATGACAACCTTTCTGAGATCTTCATCTTCTGTAGGAACATGTTCATGACTCTCTTCATCAGCCATACTTGGTGAATGCCTCCTTGAAACTTGCGGTGATGATATATGCTTCCTCCTTGAAGGATGAGAACTTGGCTCTACAAGTTGACCTTATCCTCTTGTGATTTTCAACCTTGTGAGCATCAGAAAACAAAACACTTACAAATAATCAAGTCTTCAAAAACTTATGCTCTGATACCAACTTGATCTAAAAATGAAGAAGACTTGTATTCTTGAAATTATTTGCAAGTAAAATTTATGTGTTAAAATGCAAATGGATCAAATTTGCAACACCACTTTAATAGGATTTACTCATTCAAGATGCATATAAACAACAACAATAATAGTGAACAGAAAACACATAACACAACAAATGATAAAGGAGTTCACCCCTCTCTTGGGCTACATCTCCTGGTCCAGCTTCCAATGGATCATTTGTATTATTTACTCAAAGTGTTCAAAAATGTGTTTTACAATGCTCAAAATTCCAAATAGACTGCTCCAATGGCTTCAGAACTTCCAAAAACCACTAGCTGGGCTTTTTCGGCACCTCGTTTGGCCAAAAATTGAAGAAGATAGGCTTCCTGGAAGTCCCCCTTCAAACTTGTTGTCTCTGCATCTACAAAACGCACCCTTGTTGGCTCAACCTAGCCCACATGCACATTTAAGTGTAAAAACTTAGCACCAGATGCAACCGCGTGAACCGTGCAATCTGTAGGACGGTTACGGGCGCACCTAGCCCCTAACCGTCAAGGGCAAGGTCATATGACCCATGTGACCGCGCGTTTAAAAATAAGGGCCAAGAGTTTACATAACCGTTTGAACCGAATTTAAATCCAACCAAACGCATACCCGCACGCGCGCACCACGATATACAGTGGTCTTATGGCAACAAATATGTGACCGGGGGCTGGGACTAAGCCCCAGCCCGAACCCCCACGCCAACATACAACAAACTCAAATGTATTTTATACCATACATATAACAAGGCATATAGTGGTGCACGTTGGTAGCCCATACTATGCAAAGGCTTTACATGTGGGGAGAGGTCACGGGGTCAAACCCGGTGGAATCCAATAAAGTTTTATACAACAACCAATAACAAGGTGCCACGTGGCAGCCCATGACTGGGCCACGTGGCACCGTACGACCAACCAAATACTACCATGTGTGGCAATGTCATTCTCTCTCAGCTGCCAACTATCTGCCACTTATCTATGCCACGTGTCGTACGGACTGCCACATCAGCATTTGTACAGACTGTACAGTCAACACCCCCCCTTTTTTTTCGTGTTTGTCATTTTGAACAGAACGCGATATCTCTCGCTCCCGACATCCGTTTGAACCCAAACAAGTTGCATTGGGTTCGTAATGATGAGGCCTACACTTGCATTTGATTTGAAGTGATTCTGAACACTATGAATTTTTGAGCAAAATTTGATCCCCTGGATCAACTAGAAAGGTATGAGAATAATAGAGACTATTGAACACACCAAATTTGGACCATATTTTAGTAATGAAACAAAAGACAGTTTTACGAATCCACCAACTACAATCAACTGAAGCTTCTTACACTAATTTGATCAATATGATAACTAAATCATCCTTTGGACGTCAAACCCAAGGCCACCTCATCAAATCTGGATATCATATTCTATTTCCTCCAAACCTAGGCGCATCACAAAATTGGTGCAAATATCAGTTCAAAAAACCATAGATAACTCCTCAATCACTCCTTTGTTTGGAAAAAAATTTGCATGAGACCCAATATGCCATGATAGAAATAGAACCCATGTTCCAGATTCTTCATATCTTTCTTTATTTGCTCGAAAAGCGAGGCCAAAATTGGTAGTCTAGAACTTTTATTAATTTTGGGTTGAGTTATTACCCTTGAGATGGAGGTCCACACATGAAATATGGATGAATTCTGACACACATGTCTACATGCCGACGTCACTGAGGAGAAAACCCATGTTCCCAAGTTTTGACTAGAAATGCGCAAATATGCGAAATAATGACGGGTATTGGAATGACAGTGTTGGTGCGGGAATAATGAATTGCAATAATGGTACATGAATGTTGATTGTGATAGTACAAGAATCACACTTCATGAACCGTTGTCATTAAACCATGATATAAAAAGACGATGTATTAACCACACTAGATAAAATGATGAATGATGGCGTTTAATTAGCGTTTATGGTGTGTATTAACAACAAAATGTAGGAAAAGGTGTAATAATGAATGAATTTGTATAACGGAAAATATGGAAAAAATGGAGCCCAACACACCCCCAAACCCAATAATTTTCATGTCCACATGCAAACAAGGTGAAGAACTTATGATACTCTACTTATAGATTTATGTGACATTGTTTCTTTGTGTAGGTGTTGGTTCTTCTGGATCGACACTATGGAAATTGATTATACTATCACAGATTTATATTAAAACAGAGAAACAAAATTATCATGAAAATATAGGACAAGCAAGGGATGGGTTATCACAGGGTGATGGTGAATGGTATGAGTGTGGATAATGGTTTATGAAATAATGGGGGTGGTGGCCATATGAACTTGGACACCTTTATACTATGTATCTTATATTCATTTTAAGACCAAGATTTACTTGTAGTTCATTGCTTAATTAGGAAACAATGACTTCATCCTCTAATTCAAAAAATTCACATAACTTAGGAATGATTTATCGTGTACAAGGAGAAGACATTATATATATATTGCTTTGGGTTTGTATTTATATGCCACATATTTCCTTTTCATCAATTGGTCCTATGAGCATAGTATAATTTTCATTATGACTGGTGGAGTAAAAATGAAAGATTTAGTGAATAGTTGTGATGGTACTTTCTAAGTGGTAATAATGTGAAGTGAAGTGTGGAGTGGGTAATAGTGGTTATGCATCATGTTTTCCAAATTCTTAGTAAATTAAAGATATTTATACATGTTTTACCTCAAGTTATTTTTTCTTTGAATTTTGATGCACGTTGAAGTGGAAACTATGCAGAACAGGATGAAAGATCTAGGGAACCATGATGTGGACTGCTAAAAGTTGAACATGGGATGGAGAAAGGGTGAGAACTTATGAAGAGAATGAAGCGGATGAGAACTACACAAAAGATGATGAGAGATGAAGAGAACAAATGTTGATATGTTGGATCTGAAAAAACAACTAGCTGAGATAAACTAAAGATGCTGGAGATGTTGAAGAGAGACTCTGAATATCTATGAGGGATCTGGAGATCTCCCCCAAACCTAATATTTTGAATGTCCTCATGCAAACTACTTAAGACTGAGTGGCATGCAGCTACAAAAAAAAAAAATTGTTGTCAGCTGCCAACTTTTGTTGATACCAATCAGAGAGTTGCTAAGAACATAAATCTGAGAGTTGCTAATGAATTGTGGGCACAAAGTCTGTGAGTATCAATGGAATTATGGATGGTTACTAAACCTAAACACATAAATATAAATTCATAAGACCATGTAATAAAAATATAAATTGATCATAACATGAACTGCATCCAATTCCACATTCACTTAAAAATTTCCAATTCACATTTGACATTTAGCATGAATGCACATAAATTCTCAGATTTGAATGGTTTTCAAAGATCACTTATGAATATTCCCCCTATGACTGACCAAGATAATTCAAGCATAACCCATAGAAAATATTTGTAAACAACCTTTATTATTTCTATTCTATAACAAAGATTTCGATTTCCTTGCTTAAATAAAATTCATCAAAAGATTAACAACACTTATGTTCAGAGAGCCCTGTATAAATTAGAGTAGGGATTTTATTCTTCTCCTTTAGGAAGGAAAATAAAAGAGTATTAGAAGTCTCAATAAATGAAAACCTCATAGAAAACCAGTCAACCTTTTTCACTCTCATAAGATTTACAATCATTCAAGTAATAAAGATAAATTTCACAGTTTGAGTATATTAAGCTTCTAAGATCATGGTCCCACTCTTAAGATAGTACATCTTAGATATAATATGAATTGGATGATAGGGTATTAAGGTCAACTTAGGGTCATTCTCAAGTGGCAATTAGATGGAATTCATTTAGTCCTGGCTCTTAACCACTCATGCTTCTTCCTAACAGAACTTCACAAGTAATACCATACAAAGAGACACAAATGGATAAGGTTTAATTAATATAGGTGTCACAGGTTTGAACCCGCTGCCAGTAGGCATCTATAGCCTCAATGAGGTAACCTCTTAAACCCATTTTACTATGAGATCTCTTGTCCCATTACTTACAATCCACATAACAAATATTATTAGAGATGGGGGAGAAATCATCAGAAATCCTTCTACAGGCGTGGGATGACACTATAAGTATTGACTTTTAAATTACACTCTAGTACCACATGTCGAGACCTACTGCCAACATGCATCTATGGTCTCGACGGGTTGGCCTTTTGCACCCATTTTCTATCACATGCTCTAGTCCCATGACTTCCACTCCTAAAATTTATGATATATGTATATGTATGTATTAGGTGGATGGGGGAGTTGCTCTGAAAATCCCCTTAAAGGCACGAGATGGTACCGGTTCGAGGGTAGAAAGATTACCTTCCTATAGGTTGTCCTTATGTAAAGGGTACTTGACGAATTTAGTCAATTTGAAGTCATATGTATGGTTGAACCCTTTTAATGTGTGGTGGATGAAGCCACTAGAGAATAACCTAAAGTACCTCTAGTCCCTAAGGTCATCTTCTTCATATAGAATTATGGTAGTGTTCCCATGGGTAGAGACTTCATCCACTCTCTTGCTACTCTTTAATAAAGATTCTTTACTGACTAACTTTGATATTAGATTAGGTTGTACTAGCTACCTATGGGCCTCATAATATGGACTTTCAACTTTATGTAATCCCATAATATAATTGAAAACAAGGCTATGAGCTACTGTTGTAACAAACGGTCTGAAATTTAACATAAAGAAGGGAAAAGAAATATCTAAAAACTAAAAATGATTGGTTATGACAATAAGTCTTGGGTTTAAATTTGAACTCCTTTCTTTTTAGTTTTTCCCTGTTAGTAATTGTCTAAACCATAAATTCCAATAAGGAAAATAGTTCGGAAAAATATTAGGGAAAAATAATAAAAGTCAGAGAACAATCTTTAAACAAACAAAGTTTAGGGGAGTAATAGGAAAATAAATTTAGTTGTCCCAAAATAGTCTTAGGTAATAAAGGATCAAAATAAAAGAAAGTTTTGACAAAACAACATAACCAAAAATGAAATTACTTCCCTAAATAAGTTATGAAGATGTTCTCTCGATCCAGGTGAAAAGAGGATACCTGCAAAACTCCAACAGATCATCGTAGCCTAGAAAACTTGAAAAAAAGATCTAATTATCAACTGAAAATATATTAAAAAATTTTAGGGGCAACAAACTCCCTTAAGATTAGTTTCAACTTGACAGTTCCAATTATTGCAAAAGACATAAAAATGATGCTGCACCAAACTAACAACTATATGCAACATTTACTCATTTATTTATTATCCTACCTTATCTAAGAAAAGACCCCTTTTCAAGTATATGAATATTTCCGATGAATCCACATGCGTAATAGGATTATGAATATACTCACATTCAGGTTTGAAGAATATACTTTAATAAGTACCCAAACATAAGGAACCATCTGATTCGAATGATAGGATGTGAAGAGTTGTTGAAGAAAAGAGTGGTATCACTATTACATATAGGCTAAAAAATCGACGAACTATTACGACGATTGTGATAAAATCAATTTTTTTGTCGAAAAAAAAAAATGAACTTTTACTGCTTTTTTTTAAAATTAGTTCCGATAACGTTGGATTTCCGCCGTGTTCTTGTTAGAATATAGAAGATGGTGTGCTTGTTTTACCATTGACGATACCCTCGTCACCCAACCACAGGCCGAAGCCTCCCTCCGACCACCTTAACCTTAACCTGAGAATTCCTCCGGAAGCAAACCCTAGGCTAGATAGCCAAACAGAGAGTAGCGCATCAATCCCTAAGGATAGCGCATCACAAAAGACTGATCAGATGTTCCAAACCCTATCCAAGAGATATCCAAGCCAATACTGAAACTAGCTGCTGCTGTAGCTGTAGCTGCAACCCTCCTCCAAACCTGTGCACCAGACTGCAACTGCAGTGCGCACCAACTGGGAAACTGCAATTCTGAGATGCTGTCAAATGAGAACTGGCACCCTGTATTTATAGTAATCCTGCCAGTTTTTTGGGGCCGACTTCTCCTTCTGGGTATTTGTCTGTTCAGTATATTATTATTAATTCTGGCCGACTTCTTCTCTTGGAGGCTAATAGCCTAATATAAATTATCTTCTTGAGCCGACAAGACTTCTAGGGTTATTAGCCAACTCATTAGGGTTTCTCTTGCTTCTCGGAGTCTTCTATTCTCGTTAGGTTCACACATTGGGGTAAATACCTCCCTTAGCCTACCATAATATTAACACTCCCTCCTAGCTAGAGGTATTTGGTGTGGACTTGAGCTCGAAACATACCATTTACCCAGTAGCATCAATATAGTCATCAGACTATTTCATGACTAGATCATAGATCCCACCATCAGCTCCATCATCTTTCGAAACCATATTTCATCTGAGTGATTAGATATGATGTTGGATAAATTTCTCACCATGAATTGATAAAATGATAAAGCTACAGGCCCCGTTTTTAAATGCGGAAAATCTGATTATCATTCAGATGAATGATCATCATCTCAATAATCTGTTGATAGTCTTCCAACCAAGTGGGGAACAAGGATAGAACACACCTATGTCTATTCATAGTAGTACACAACTACAATCGATTGGTACACTACCACACCAAGAAACACAAAAGTACTTGATAACTTATAATTAGAAGTGAAACACATTCACCACAGTGGTCCTCATCTACTTTTGTCATTATAGATCTTCATATGAAACCATGCAGAGCATAAATTAAAACAATGTTATATTCCCGCGTATCATCTAGGCCAATCTTTCCCTCACATATGTGAGATGGAAAATGTTTGCCACCACAGTAGTCTTCATCGCATAGAAACAATGTTATAATAAAAGCTGAATCAGCTGGGCCAAAATCACCATCCGTGCGTGATGGAAAGAGTTTTTGCCCTCGGTGTAGAATATCGGCAATGATCAATTTCATTGTGTTTCCTCCCACATATGTGAAGAATGTATGCCCTCAATACCAGAACATCAATAGCCAATCATTTTAGTTGGCTTTCACTCACATGCGAGGAATGCGAAGAATATGCGCCTCAACGCAGAATATCAATAATGGGTTCTCCACCTTTACATTCTTCTCAACAAGGAAGAAGGATTGTTTCTAATTTATGAACTTGGACCATTCAACCTAAATAGGCCATTCTTGACCTAGAAGTGTAACACGGAAAGAATGAGTCTGCCCTCGAGAAGTGTATGGACCATTCCTTACCCTAAGCCATTCCTCGGACACTAAACAAAATGTAACTGGAATGGAGTACGCCCTAAGGGCCATCTGGACTATTCCCCATCCTGCGCCATTCTGGAGACATAAACAAGGTGTAACCTAGAGATAATGATGCATAGAGACTCACTGTCCACGATTCTTTGAGCTGGACTACTCCCACAGGCCATTCCTCAGGGCGCAAATAGTGTAACTTTGGAGAATGATCTTCCCTCGAGGGAATGGCTAAATGGGACCATTTCCCCACCGTTTCCTCCGACATTAAACAAGGTGTAACCTGGAGAATGAGTCTTCCCTCGAGAGATGTATGCTGCATCAACCTCCAAAAGCAGGATTGATTCTTGGCCTCTGGCGAACTTGAAAGAATGACTGCCGGAACCAGGTAGACCATTCTTCTTGACCACTACTTGGAGTGACTACCAAGAAGAATGAAATTCCTATACCATTCCCCCACAATAGCCACAACGGGAATCGATGTCTATGGTACAACAACAATCTGGACCATTTCCCATGGTAACTACAATGGGAAGCCATTGTCATCGAAATCTCAATCCACTTTCAGCCAGGAAGAAGTCACATCGATCACGGACTATTTCTCAATAGGAATGTGCTCCCTCTTAACTAGAGAGTTATTTCAATTACAAAATAAATGTTTAAGTGCCTTCTTCTAGTTTGGAGTCTTCCCTTCCGGAAGTTAATGGGGTCTTCCACTGAATAAACTTGAGTATATCCAAGTCCTTTAGGTCTTGGATAGAGGCTTTCTATAAAATCTTATGCTTATCTTGCTCGTAATGTGAGAGATATGTATTGGAGAATCACTTTCTCCTTTTGGACTTCATCATGGATAATGTATTAGCGTACATTGTCACGGAATCTTTGTGAAGGCTTATGTAGATCTGAATATTATCATGGATTGGAGGCTGGAACATATCCATAATGGTGCCTAACTTACGTCATCAGGTTACGATCTTACAGGTAGTCATCTTGATGTTATAGAATATCTTCACTACATACATTTGTGCCTTTGGGTTCTCCTGCTCTTCTAATGTATACATGCAGGTCTCTTTTTTGATATGCCTCAAAGTCTTGATATTTCTCTTGCATGCTCTTTGCTCAATTTCAGTACGGAGAACATTCTTTGCATTTGTAGAATTTCGACCCACATGGATGTGGATGATGTAATGACTTATAGAGATAAGTTTGGTGTCTTTGGAACAATTAATCATCATAGTCTTCTCCTCTGGGAGAACCTCGGATTCTGGATCTTACCAATTCTTTTAATTCATGAAGTCTTCATCATGACTTTCCCGGTTCTTACCTTGATTGCTTTAGTGAGTTCATGTCAGGCTGGTAATTTTGTGATTTTTGATACAATGACTGATTGTTTTGGCTATTCTTCTTCATGTTTTTCATTATCCTTTTATTCTTCATGTTTTTCATTATTTCGCAGGTCCATGATTCCATGCTCTGAAGATTCCCGCTTCTTCCTTTCATCATAGAAACATAAATGAAGATGGACAACCAAGGAATCACTTTAAAACTACTCTTGAAAAGGTCTTCGGTTGAAATTTGAATGCGTCTTGCATCTTTTCCTTAGTTTGCTATCATGGATATGTCATTTCATCATCTTCAATGGATCATGGGGATTAGCTCCCTCCTAATCCTTGCTTCGTATGAAGTGCATATAATCTGCTCGCCATTCAAACATACATCCATCCTTATTGTCATGCAATATATAATTGGGTCCAGCTTTAATGCATCCTTGTGTCTTTGCAATATATAGTGGCTCTCTTGTCCTAGTCCATGCTTCAAAATTCGTTGTCATCATAAGTCTTTCTTCATTTTTCCTTCGATTTGTTGACTTCTTTCTATCTTTACTTTTTCAAGTCTCTTCCAGATTGATTTCTGATTTCGGTCTTATCTTTGTAAGGTATCTTCACATGATTTGTATTTCATCCTTTCCTTTGTATTATCTAATGGTCTTCATCCTTGTCTTGATTTTCTTTCCATGGGTATAGTTCTTGCTTAGAGACACATTTATCTTAAGAGATAGATATCACGGGATATGTAAAAGAGGCGATGCAAGCAAGATAATATTACAAGAGAAATAGAAGTGTTATTTTGCTTTGAAGAAATCTCTTCCATCACCAGCAGTCTTTGTAGGTTCATTTTCTACGACAATCGATGCTTCGTGTTTATTTTTTCCTTTTCTTTAGTTGAGACACTAATTTCTGTAATTGGTAGCCCTTACGATGAGTTGAAGCACTGTATTTTAGAAATGTCTTTCTCTTGATTTGGCTTCCTCCTTGAGCCAAGACTTATTTTTGTTTACGAGAAGTTCTTGAATCTTGTTGTGAAGCTTGATCCTTAAGTAGGCTTTGGGGTTCTCTTTTGCATTGATCCTTGATTCTTCTTAGGCACAACAAGTCCAAAGTTAGATGTCTCGGAGTGCACTCTTCCTTGTGTTCATGCTTGGTGTCCATGTCTTGGGAGACCAGCTGAATGTTCACCAATTCCTTTTCAGTGATCTCTTTAATAGATTGTAGTTGATCTCTTATCTAGGATATCCTTACAAAGTGTGATGTTATGCATCATCATCATTCATCTTCATGTCCATGGAGCTCATTCTTTAGACTCATACTTGTCCAATGTTTTTTGGTGAGAAGAAGAGATTTGTTGGGGCATTGTACATCTTCTTGATGAGTCAAGATGGGAGATGTAGGAGTCATCAAAGTGAATTAACATAGAATCACTATGATACTCATTTCAGCGTCTTTGAACTTCTCCATACCTAGGCTGCCAGCGTGAAGTTCCTTCTCTTCTCCTTCTTTAAACTAAAGTATTTCCTTTCACAATATCCAAAAATTTATTCTTAGCAAGGACGAGTTCAATCCTTATCTTCCATTATATGAAGTTAGAATCCATCTGTAAACATTCTCGAGACTTCCATAGAGTTCATCCTTGGCTTTCTTTGACTTGGTCAAACCCTGGTTTTGACTAGAAATCCAAACTTCAGTCTTGGCCTTACGGGAATTGCAGGAGATAATCTTTGGGCTAGGGTGCCTTGAGTGTCGGAGATTGGGTCAATCATCCTTAGGTGCCTGGAAGGCAAAGGTTTTGGGGTTTGCAAGCCTTGCGCTGGTAACTCTGAAACATCAGTTCTTTTAGGCTTCTCACCGCTGAAGCCCTGGCGGCAGTTCCTCAACGACCTCAATATCTAGAGGCTATGTTCCTTCCAGCATTTTAGGCTGGCTGAAGGGGTGTGGGCCCATAACACATTAGAATGGAATATGAAGGATTTTACTCATTTTACCATTGACAATACCTAGATCACCCAACCACCCGGTGAAGCCTCCCTCTGAACTTCCTTGACCATAAGAATTCCTTGAAGAAAACCCTAGGCTGAAAGCCAAATGAGAGGTAAGCACTAAATTAAAGATGGCATCACAAGAGGCGATAAGATGTTCCAAGCCCTAGCCAAGAGATATCCAAACCAATACTAAAACTAGTTGTTAAACATTTTGCACGCAACCCTCCAAACTGTGCACCCGGTTGCAAGCTGTGATATCTTGAAATTGCAATTAAGGATAACGTCAAGTAAGAGGCTAGCAGCCACATTATTTATAGTAATCACCACGCTGGTTTGTTGGGCCGACTTCTCCTTACGGTGTAATATACTGTTGGTCTCATTATTATTAATTACTTGACTTCTTCTCTTGGAGGCTAATGGCCTAATATAAATTATCTTCTTAGACCGGACTTTAGGGTTATTATCCAACTCATTATGGTTTCTCTTGGCACAGTATTCTATTCTCGTCGGGGTTCATGCGATGGGGGTAAATACCTCCCGCAACTACCATAATATTCGCCGATTCCTAGGTCGTGCAGGAAGTATGGCCGGTAACCTTTAATATAGCCGTTTGTGAGTCAACCTGCGCGGTCGTGTGACTTGAGGGTCAATCTTAATTTAGGGTTATAGTCGTTGGAATTCCGACGATGATGAATCAATAAATTAGTTAATTCGAACCAAATTTCAACTAATTTGTTATAGTTGCAACACATCATTTGTGTGTTATAAGCTCTACTAGTCACATGTGAAGGTTTGCTTGTTGATTAAGATATCGAATTGATCTTTGATCTACAGATCTTAGTTTTTTGATCATTGTTCAAGGCGTGCAGGAGGATTTTAGACTTTGAAGGTTAGTTAAATATATTTTTTCTTTTGTCTCGCTGTTTATAACCTTACTCGTTTATGTGGAATTAATAGATGCGTAGACAACTAATTTTCCATGCTTATATGTGAAAAACGATCTCTCTTGCCCTAGTTCTATTATGTCATTTGGTTATGTTACTTGGTTATGGTGAAACTTTGAAGCTTATGTGGTAAAATATATTGTATGGTTTGGTCTATTGCATTTCAAGAATCGAATAGATCTAGCATATCATCATTGAACTTTATAACACAATCGTCTCAATATTTTGGTTGTGTTGAAGAATGTGGAGATATTATGGATAAGGTGACGAGAGATGTTATTTCCCTTGTTCTTTAAATCTTGAGAACACAAAAGTCGGGGAATAATTATCTAAACAAGCTGTAGACATTCGCAGAACCATGAGGCCGCGTTGAAAGTGGACCGAGCGAATATAGATCCTTGGTAAGCTATATATTGTTCAATATATCTTTATATTGATTGTATTTATAAAATTTTATGTGTTTTAAATATTTCTTATGCAATACACTAATTTTTCATGACTGTTTTTAATTATAAAGTTGGTGGCCTAAGCATCGAACCATGCGTACTAGAGAATGTGGTTGTAGAACAAGTGTTGAAGGAACATGGAGTTGAGAATATTGAAGATCAAGTTAATGATCCTATGGAAGAGATTATTAATAATAACAATATATAGTTGAAAGTGGGACAAATAGTTATCAAGACTTGTTAGCTCGATGACCGAGGATGATGATGAGGACATTGGTGATCTTGGCGTACCTCTGCTAGAGAAGGCAGAAAAACCACATTATGAAGGTTCAAAAGAAAATCTTCTTTTTGCTACATTATTGTTGGTGAACTTAAAGGTTTTAAATGTTTTTTCAAACAGTTGTATGACAGATCTAAGGTTTGTAATATGGTTCATCATCACGTTTACATAAAGGTTGATTTTTTTCTTTTTTTAGTTTTAATTAATGTTTGAAATAAGAAGTAAATATTTACAAATTATAACATTCTTTACACTAATTACTTATTTTTATGTCGTATATTGTTAGTTGAATTTTGGTTACCATCGTCAAATAATTTCTACGTTGCACATCTGAAGTTTAAAATGCCATTATGGCTGAATGTAGTATCAAAGTATAGATGTATGTCCCAATGATCATATTATATACTATGGACAACATCTTCGAAAACATAATTCCCACAATGTCTTATCAGTAGATATCGAATTTATCAAGTAACAAAAAGGGTGCTTTGAAAGGTTCTTCGTCGTATTCCTGTAATTCCACGTTTGCAGTGATTGCTTAGGCACCAAAGAATTGTACAGTTTATGGATTACCATGCATGTAATACAAGTGGAGATGGTGTTTTCTTCAAATGCTACTTGATCGTTTATGCATTTAAGAGTGAAGAAAAATGGCGGTTGAGCTGGTCTTGTAATATTGGGCTTTCATTGGTGTTGTGGTGTTAATCCATTTGGGGAGCTGAGGTCTATTTACTCAATGGCCAATTTTTTATAAACAATAAATTTCCTCCTTGGATGTCAATAAAGAGGAGCACAATATTGACAATGATTGTTTCGGGTATGTAATGTTATCATTAATTTTTCAAATGTAAGATTTCATTTTATTTCTTGTGCATAATATCTTGTATTTATTTATTTACTTATATATGCACATCCATTAGTAATTATATGTAATTTCAAACAATTAGGTAAGTACCGGGTTAAAAATATGAATGTATATACCGAGCCTCTCATCAACGAGTTACTAAAGTTGTAGGCCGACATCCTTATTATGGCGTTGTAAAATAATAAAATTTAGAAGGAATTTCAGTTGTTGGAATACTTGTATGGACAATTCCTGATGCCCCAAGACTAACACATATTTGTGGTATGTAACGATCCATTGCGCTTTAATTATAGTATATAATTATTTAAAGATACCATGCTGCATGTTTTTAAATAATCCCCTTTGTATAATTGACATAATTATTAATCAAACTTTTGTAGGTCTTCAAACAAAGGGTAAGATTGCGTAATTAGTTCCTAAGATCAAATCTTGGCATTCAAAAACTTTGGAAAGGAGGTGTTTGATGAGTATAGGCACTTCCTCTCTAAGAACCATAGGTATCATTGAAAAACATCTTTCAATGGGAAAGAGCTGAGATTAAAACCACGAAGAATGACACCTCACCTATGGAGTTGGAATATAACAAAGTTATTAGAGATGGTATATTGCAATTTGTTTATGTAATATTGTATATGTAATATTATGAATTTTTTATTTTATTGAATTTATTTTATGCTTCATCAATGTTGTTGTCGTGAAGGTAGTATTAATTGGATTCCACGAGGAATGAAAAGCTATAACATACAATTCAATATCCTCTCCTACTATGAGCGCCTAGAAATTGTTCATTTTTTTTGATACAATGGATATCGGGAATAATGTGACTGAAATGTTATAGCAAATCATAGATGGTAGGAGGATGATAAAGAAAAAGTCATCAAGATTTGTAGTGACATTCAGGAAGCCAGTAATGCAATGTGAAGTGTGATTTGATATTCAAATAGATAATATGGAGTACTATACCTATATAACCTTCCATGGTTATTAATGGAGAAAAAAAGAAATGATGTAAAGAGGTCATTCAAAAAAATTTCCCAGGGTTTTTTTCAAACATAAATAATATTTTAACGAAGGTGAATTTGGTGGGTAAAACCAAATGATTGGCATACCTTCATTAAGGTAATTATTACTCTATATATATATTTATATTGGTATATCTTTTTTAGTTTTATTATACTTTTAGGAATCAAATATGATGATTGAGTTATTCTGATATGTTCCTCTATCTCGGACCACTTTGACAACAACATCAAACAAGCTATATACAGTCTTGCTTAAAATACGTTAGAAGTAGTAAAATTATATACAAATTTTTTCCAAATTTTTATTCAAGATCTTAATGACATATGTTTTACTTATATTATAATATAATTAATTTATATGTTTTGTTGAAACATGGTACATGCTTGCAACATCGACTATAAGATGTTTGTCATTGAAAGAAATCCATCAAAAAGATATAAAGTATTGGAAGAGGAATTTCTTGGGCTATCATGTGAAAATGCAGAAGTATCTACCACCTCAGGCATTTTCAATGCACAAGAACACTACCTCTATACACCAGAGTTAGGGAGATTGGGTGTGTGGACCTATACACATAAGGTCGATGTGGATGTTGGAGAGGCACTGGAAATCATTAAAGGCTTTGGTTGGACAAAGGCACACCCAGGGTTCTATGGTGGAGGGATATATGCTATATCAATGCGATGGTGTATAGTAGTCAATATCTTCCTAAATTAGTAACACCAACTATGCATGTAATGGATCGCATTTGAAGGTAATGAAGACTCCATTAAAAAATTTGAAGGAGAGCACCCGTTGGGGCCATTAAAAAATTTGAAGGGGAGCACCTGTTGGGGAAAGGTAGAATGACGAAAGTGAAAGGTAATTAGGTTTATAATACATCTGACTTTTCCTTTTTATGTGTATCGTACTTATTTAATTTTTATGCTTTCATCAATTATTAAAATTTTATACCTTGCTAACTAACATATATTGGTGAATTATGATTTTCTGATACAGTTGGTCGAGAGTGGGATGCACTACATATATACATTGCAAACAATATTGACTGGATGAAGGTATGGATTGATAGACCCATACAACGTGAAGGTAGGTTATCATGGGAAGGGGTGTCTACATTGGTTATAGAAGCTCATCGTAATGGAGATACCAATCTTACGCAATAGGAAATTGATTTAGCACATGGTTTGAAAGATAAACATGCAAGCATTCTATTCATCCAATATAATTTTATTATGTTATTTCATAAATTATTAATGTTAGTGTCGATGTGTTTTTCCCATCCATACATTACAAGTTATGTGAAATATGTTTTATGTGTCTAGCATATTGCAGTTGAAACATCACACGACTATGTGGTGCAATGGTCATAAATTTTGCATCAAAAATTTGGATGAAAGAGGAAAACTTCTGATTGTGGGATAACTGCAGTCTTTGAGGTCACTAACGTTTCCTCTAGAAGTGACAGACGTGCTGAAGTCTCTAAAAATCGATACTATGGGTATTTGGAGGACATACTTGAGTGTGACTTTAAATCCTTCAAAATAGTTTTGTTTGACGTCAAATGGTACAAGCTACGATTGAATGAACGTGATCCTGATAGAACTGTTATTCTACATGATAACGGATTTACCATGGTTAATACAAGGTCATTTGAGCCAGGAACAGATCATTATGTTCTTCCAATCCAATGTGAACAAGTCTTCTACTCAGAGGTTCCAAGTAAAGTAGGTTGGTCATTTGTTGTTATGTATGATCCAAGAGGAAGGCCAGTAAAGTATAATATTGTAGAGGAAGAAAATGATCTTGAAGAAGAAGATGATGCAAAGGAATAGGTAGCCGATGTAGTTGATGTCTCAGATGAAGAGCCTGAAGGAGATGAACCAAATGTACTAGTAGGAGGCAATGCAGATCTTGATGATGATATCCATGATGAAGATATATTACTTGGAAATGAGTACATTGATGATGATGTTGATACGGTCAATCCTTACAAAACCTTATATGAACCAGATGATATGGATGTTCAGTTCGACGAAGATGATCAACTAGAAGATTGATGAATTTATTGAAATGTTGAAATATTGTATATATAAGGTTAGAAGAGAAGGGCAAGTGGGCACAAGTGGCAAGGGCAAGATTAATTTGGAGACACTTTCTATTCATTCGAGTACACTATGTCAACCAAGGACAATACAAATCATGAAAGGAGGTACATATTCTTTACTTATTATTTATTATGTTTCTTGTTCAAATTCTGCATTCAATCTTCAGAAGAAAACATAAAAATTGTCAGAGCTTATCCAAATTCTGCATTCAATCTTCAGAAGAAAACATAAAAATTGTCTTTAAGCCAGATCAGGGTGTCCTTGACAAATCCTGAGCATACTCTTCTTATAAACAATGAGAACATAAAAACAATATGATAAACCAGGGAACAACAATTTACATCCGAAACACTTCACCACAGAAAATGACACAAGAATCTGGAAATAAAGTCTTTGTATTCACTCATAACAGTGAATTAAAGCCTGTGATCACTTTTACATTTTTTGATCATCCCAAGTCCAACTCCAACTTTCTTCAAAGTCATAGGCTTTATGGACTTTACATAACAGTTCAAGATCCTATGAAAATGGATCTGAAATACTCAAAATATAATAAAATCGAAACTAGTATAATATGCAAAATCTAGTCCTGATTTAAGGGTGAAAGTATTATCAACTGAATATTCCACAATATCGACCTCTTCAACCATATATGATATCTTCAATAATTGTCAAAGTGATGAAAAAGCACTTTGAAATCTTGCTTTGACAAATAAGCAATCTTTACCAAGAATTTTAAAAGCCACTTAACCTTTTTTCCATAATATCTGCATCAAAAACTTGAAAAGGGTGATGATTTGAATCCCTTTAATCTTTATCTTTCATTTGGAACCCCTTTCGCATGATCTGGACACCAAAAAATTTGATCTAGGAAAAAATACAAGCATTCTGTCATCCTCTACGCTTTCGGTGGCTTATAAGTGTAAAACAGAATAGGGTTAGCTACCGAAAGCAGAGCTTTCAACAATTAACAATGCCTTGAGGAAAATCGAATAAGATGCCGAAAATTATGAGTTTTCCATAACTGTTCAAAACTGCAAAAATGGATTTTCTTCAATCTACCTACTCTTTAGGATCTTCATTTAGGTTCTTAGCAACTTCTGCTAAAGCTTTTAAATCAGGATGTGCTCTTGGCTTAGGATTTTTGAGCCTAAGTTTGATCCTTAAACATCTAACCATTTTAAGTAACTTACGATTCTCCTTGAGCAATTTCTTATTCCTCTTATGTTCCTTTACATGCATTTTAGCTAACTTTTCAAAACAATCTCTTACCTCATTTGACGTGTTGCTTATAGTTTGGTTTTGGGATTTAATGACCCTCTCAAGCAACTTCATCTCTTATATCTCTTCTTTAATCTTTTCAATCTTTGATGATTTGCTGACCTTGTTGTGTTTGCTTGTTGATGTCTCAGGTAACTCCAAGGCTGGGACTTCAACTACAGTTTCTTCTCTCTCCTCCATAGGTGTTTCAGACTCAGAGTCTGAGTATGGAAAATTCAAGATGTTTTTCTCAACAATGCTTCTTTGGACCTCCTTTCCCTGATCAAAATCAAGCTTCTTTTTTTCCTTCTTAGTCCTGGGTGAAGGGGTTGGTTGTTCTATCTGCACTGGTGACAAGGCCCTTCTCTTTCTCTTACTGCTCTTTGGTGTAGATGACTTCTTTGTAGGTATATTCCTACCCTTAGGCTGGATCTCTTGCTCGAATTCTCCCCAAAACAGGAGGTATTTCCATGTCCTCTCTCTTCTCTGGAGTTCCCCCATCACTATAAGCTTGACGAGGCCATGATGGAACAACCTATTGTTTATTTTCTCAGGTTTAGCTTGGACTTTTTGTGCCATTTTGGTGAGGCTCCTATGAAGATAATAAGGCAAGTTTAGAGGTTTTTTTCCTGTGAAATGATTGATAAGCCTAAAATGGTACAACATGACCCTACCATACCTCCCTTCACACGTTATGTACACCTAAATAACCTTCAACAATTTCTTCCATTTGTCTTCCAAGTAATTCCCGGGAACATCCTTCTGCCAAATAATGCTCTGGAACTCTGGCTTAAGGTAAGATCTAAATTCAATATCTTTAATGGAAATGGTCTTGAACCATCTCTCACCCTCTCCTGGCATTTTAGTAGCTGCAACAACACTTGCCTCATCTATCTGCATTTCCAGAGGACCCAATTTCACTTTGACACCATCAAAACTCTTGGCAAACGCCTCTGCAATTCCCTGATGATACCCCTATAACTTTTCACAAAACCTGTAGCAACCTGCATCCTTGAACATTTGACAAACCTCTGGATTTGATTCCATATAGGAAACATCTTGCAACTCCCTCCTGAGCAATGCTCCTCCAGTAGTCATCTGCAAGAAACCTATTAATATCTTGAAAATATTGGAATCTAGGTTGATGGATAGGAGACCGGCGCTACGAAAAAGGATAGAGAGAAAACGGTTGAGGGAAAAATGTGAGATCAACAGATTTGTGGGTGTATGAGTTTTTTAAAACAAACGCTCAACAAATAAGGAACCTAAGATCATGACGTTCATTTAGAACCGACTAAGAACGACCTTCATGTGAATTATTGCACAAAATGGTAAGGGCGAATGAAATCGTGATGGGGTTTCAGATTGATATCTTGGGGTTTAATGATTTTTTGAAACATCAATTGAAATCATAATAAACCACCTAGATTGTGACAAACGATCCTCATAGATGATTTCGGCAACATATAAGATCATCATGACAGGTGTATTGATAGTGGTTTGAGAGTCTGATGGGACAGCCTAACCGTTGGAGAAATTATGCATTTCGGCAGCTTAGAGCGCCTCACACATGTTGTTTTTTCTGCCAAAAGTGACCGCTTTCGACAACTTAGAATACTTTGAAAAATGGCCCTTAGCTGCCGAAAGTGAAAATTTTGGATTTTTTCCTAATAAAGTACAGACTTGCCACTCTTTGAAACAACAAGTTTAAAACTTAATTTGAAGACTTTTCCACTTGAAATTCAAAAAAAACTTCATCTAATGACTATCCTATCACCTAAAGACATAAAATCTGGAAAATTTATTTGAGGAGATAATCAAGCCAGCAAGCCAAGAATTTCATCACGAAATCCACATATAATATCTGAATCATCAGATTTCCTATCATTATAGGATACTAACATAGGCTCCAATTGGGGATGGCAGCTCCTGGGGAGGTGTCAAGAATCTCAGATCTTCGGATTCGTAAATCAGTGCCTTATCCATTGGGTTGATCCCACAACCTGTATCTTGATCTGTCCTATACCTTGGTGACCAGATATCAGCTGATTATCCATTTTGAACTTGACTGAGTTTTTGAAGTAAAGCAGAAAACAACATAAACCACATACTTTCCCAGCAAGCTTATTTATATAGGGTAAATCTAATAAAAATTATGATCTGATGATCTTATTTATATACATACATCCTATTCTAATCTGAGGATGCTTGATCTTAATCAATATGAGATATCCAGTATAATTAGTCAAAGATTGGATCTGAAACCTGGGCTACTTCACTGATTTTCACCAAACTCAGATGTAGATTTGGTAATGATATGTGATAAGGATTTCTATCCTGATCTCTTTTACATGAGAATCGATCAATCTGAAGAACAACTAAACTGTTGAAAATGTATTGTGGCCTTTCCACAAAAAATTTCTCCATATAGATATCTATAGGGTCAAAATAGACTTGAGTTGTTCCTTGGCATTTGGAATCAATCCATTCCATCTCCTGACCTTGTTTTGCTTGTGAGGTCTTCAAGTCTTCAGACATTTCAAGATGTGTTTGTATTTCATCTAATGGGTTTTGCATAGATATTTCTGCTGAACCAGACAATGGGGAAGACTGTCTGGTCATATCCATATTATAACAATTTTTTAATTCATTAGGAGTAAATGAAAATAGACTTTGAAAACACACCTCATCCAAAATATCGGCTATAGGGTCATAAAATGCTTTAGATAATGGTAGCACCGACCCCATTGGTACTTCATGGTTTACACTGTGACTTTCAACTAGAATCTGACCAAAATTCCCTCTCAAAATTTGAAATGAATTAAAACACAGAGGCAATGAATCACAATGGATATGCTCATTACCTGTTTTAGGCTTCATGATTTCATCTGCGGTTTGAATTTCAAAAAGGCTCAAAGGCTACACCTCTGGATCAACTTTTGTATCTCCCCTGTTTTCATCAATCGATACTTTAGAACATTCCTCATTCTTTCTATTCATGAATTGTTTGTAATTTTCCCTTAGCAGTGAGGCAAAACACAAGGGCAAACATTCTGCATTTCTTGGGAAATTTTCTGCATCATCTTCCATGCAATCTTGTTGGGTATGTGGAATCTGATTGGTCTGTGCATTGTGATAACCGGGCTTCTTCTTCCCATGAAGATAGTAATGGATTCTTTGACCAATCATCTTATATCTCAACCATATAGTCACCATTCTGAAGATCATATCTAAGCATGTTATCTATGTAAGGGAGGTAATCAAACATGCACATCATCTCCATAGATTTTTCCACCACCACTTGATTTTTAACTTCCTCTTTGACTATATTGTGAATTGAGTACATGAAGAAATCCTTCAGTGGTTTAGGACACTGAGGCTGGGATGGAGGAATCATCCATGTTGACCATGTCAAGGATCAAAATTACCTAGGGTTTTTGTGTTTGTTCCATGAAATCAAGGTTTGTGATTACATTCAACTAAGTTTGTTATAGGAAACTTGATGAGGAGCATAAGGAGAAAGAAGATGAATATTCAAGGGCTAGCTTAGAAGCAGAAGAGGATGAAATGAAAAAGTAATAAGCGGAGAAATGTCAAAGGAAAAGCCAAGAAGTAGAAAATGAACTTGAGTTAGTAGAGAGCTAGAGAAAAACAGAAGGAAGTTGGAAGAAGAATAAAAAAAGTAAACAATAAGAGAATGAACAAACACTACTTCTTGTGAATTGAAATCCGACAGAGGTATGTCAGTTGGTCAAAGACATTCTGTCGATGCTTTGAAGAAACGTGGTTACCAATTTCTTCCATGTATATTGGTCGAATAATCCGACGAACATATTTCCATCAAATATCCGACACCCTGTCGTCGGTCTACCGATATCCCTAAGAACCAAAACCTTGTTGAAATCAACCATTATTTCCAACGCATATGCCTCAGAAGTCCGACGTAACTACATGTCGAATATCTAATAAAGAAACAAGATATTTGACGTGTGTTTGTCAGACTCTGCAGTGGATATCCAACGAACTTGTATGTCGAATATCTAAAGAAAGATAATTGGATATTAAGTTCTAATCTTGCAATTTCAACAATGGATTTGGATATTAACTTTGAGAAAAGCTATGACACTCTGACGACTTACCCATGACACTTCGACCAGGTTGGCTCTGATAGAACACCACTATGTGCCTCCTTCACAGTCGTTGATCTAACAAATCTAAATAGATCTCTGTCGTCAGTCAGGGTCTCTCCTCCATTAAGCATTTCAACTATTCCATAACTTTGATGGTCATCAAAGTTCTCCTTTCACCATATCTTTTGAGCTAGATCATTTTCGATCCTCTCCTTCGATGGTTGGTCCCAATAGAGCATTTTAGATGTCGAATTAGAGAGAATTTTGGCCAAAAATGAGCCTTTTAAGGAAAAATACAATCGATGAGTTGGAAATTCAATAACCAATAACATTTCAATATTTTGGGTCAACCGTAATGGTTGAGTTGGACATCTAAAAGTCAAGGAAGCTTATTTGTCACATTTTCATTTGACAACAATTAACCACACATAAACCACACCTTGGAGAAGATCTCGGTGATATCATTCTTGATATGATAAATATTCTCGAGACACTAAATATTTAATATTTTATAATACCACTACCTATAAACATTAAAAAAGAAATATATTCTCCTTTGATATCATAAATATTCTTCAAACAATAAATATTTTATATTTTATAATACCACTACCTCTACATATTAAAAAAATTCCATAATAATTACTTTATAGTGGGTCATTTTGAAATATGAGAATTATTTTATATTATTATTTTATTTAAGAGATATAATATTTTAATTTAAAAAAAACACATATATTTTAAATCAACTAGAATTGGAATATTATAGATTTAAAAAATAATAACATTTTAATATTGGAATTAGTTAATAAGTGGACAAACTCAACTTTTTGTCGTTTAATATTTTTCAATCATAGTCATCTTAAAATGTGCCAAAATCATTTGGGGGAAAGTACTATGAATTCTAATAAAACTTTTGGCCACTTATTAATTTTATCCTTTAATTACTAGCTAAGAGCTAAAGAAAATATAATATTAAAAAACTTAAACAATATACTAAAGAAAAAATAATATTTTATCTTATTGTTAAAATATAACAAAACAAAGATGTTAAATATATTATCATTTAAATTTAATATATTGCAACATAAATTAAAAAAAACAGAAATACTAAATTAAATTTGGTTATAGTTAAAAAAATATTTTAATAAGACAAGTTTTTATTATGATTATAAAAAAGTTGTTTATTTTATTAGAATAAATTTAGTTATAGTGAACTATAACTGAAATTTGGTTATAGTTAAAAAAATATTTGAATAAAATATTTTTTTATTATAATTATAAGAAATTGTTACATTATAATGATACATTTATATAATGAGATTATGATGATGATGATGATTAACGTCCACTAAGACCGAATTGGTCTATCAGACCTTAAGAGGGTAACTGATTACTTGCGATTCTTTAGAATTTTGTTTCTGTGCTCGAAAAGCATTAAGAGAAGTTTTCCAAGATCACCATAGTTTTGTTGAGTTAAGAGGTTAGGAAGGTTGGTAGTGTGACAAATATTTTGAACATGAGATCTAATTTGGGTATAGGCTAGACAATCTAAGAGAAAGTGTTTTTCATCTTCAACCTTCTTAGTGTCACAAAGGTGACACACTCTTTAATCCCACGACGTTTCAAGAATTGACCAACGCCCAGTTTCACTATGGAGCTCGTGAGAATTTTTTTTTTCTCGGAAAAATGCATAATTTTATTCATCCAAAGAGAACCAAATTACATTTTATAGGTGCATGAAGCACTCCCCAATCATGGGTAAAGAGAGCAGAAAATAAGAAGCCCAAGAGGGCCCAGAGAAAGCTGCTAAGCCTCTGGGAAATAGTTACAACAAAATGGACTGGGAAAATCCTGCATCTAAAGGAAAAGCTAGAACTGTACGCCCAAGTAAGGACCTCAAAGAGCAGATCCATAGATCAACACTACATGCCCAAAAGAATGGACCTCAAATATCTGACCCAACCACCGAAGATAAGAAGATAACCCAACAACCATTGCACAAAGTTCAAGATCCCAAGTCTAGAGACCCAAAACCTGGCCACACAAAGCATCGAGAAAGGGAGCCACCTAAAAGATGAAGCCTAATACAGATCAGTTCGAGAGGCATAGTACCACCCTTCGTGAACAACCAGAGAAAAAAAAATGTCAGACCGGTCCTTGCACCACATCCAGGACAAGGGTCGCGCAAACAGACGACGCACTATATCTAGACCCGATTCGTTGCAGGCAAGAGGTGGCGACATCCAGCGGAAAAAAACCACCAAAACCAGAACATCCCATGGGGGCAGAGCCACCAATAAGATCAGCCAAGCTCGAGAATAGGCAAGGGAGAGATGCGCCGGTAGGAAGAGAGGTGCCCATGAGAGCCAAGGGCCTGCTGAAAGGGATGCAACTAGGGAAACCCTAGCCACTCCTCGTGAGAATTTGTTCTTATCTTAGCAATTCTTTTTTTTCTTTACACTCGTAAAAAAAAATAGATAATTTTGATCTTCTAGATTAGGGTCGATTACATCCTTATAATACCTTAACTTTGTTTTTTCCTCTAACTCTCTATCACACCACATTTTCTCCTTAAATTTTGATTTGATGATATTTTTAATAGTATCCTTATTCTACAAAATGGTGTCTTCCATGATTCCCAATAGTTTATCCAAGACTGGGCATCTTTATGCCATCCTCGCTTGAGTCGATGGTGGTTACAAATCAATTTTGAAACAATTTTAGGAAGCCTCTTGTCTTCCATGTTGTTTAACTTGTTCATATACATTAGGTATCTAGTCATAGCCATGCTCTCAATGGAGGAGAGGCTTGTTTCTAAGAGGAGGATGGGATAGGGCATATTTCCTTTAATTTTGAGATTATAGGTTATACAATTCTTTTGTGTTTTCTTTATCTTTCTCCAGGATTCACGAGAGATACTACAGCCCTAGAATTCACATCCTTAAAGAATAGCAAGTATAACGAGAGTCTCAAAGAGGAGTTTCTTCTTATCCCAAATCCAAAGATCTGCTGAATTACAATTGTTTTCAAGCCCATAATAAGCTTTCCATCCCCCAACAATCCTTTTTCTCAATGCTATAATTCCAGTTGAACTTGTGGTAAATATCAATTCCAATATATTAGTATGAAGTCGCTTCCTCCAAGTTGTTATTGTCATATACCAAGGTATCATAAGTGATTTTATTGAATTTAATAATCATGACCTTAGTCTTATCAATATTAACAGTCATACCCATATTGGAGCAAAAATCCTTGAGGATTCTTAGTTGGTTTTCAAGATCATGAGGACTCCTTTCCATAAGAAAAATATCATCAGCATAAAGAATAAGATTGATGACTATACTAGTGAGAGTAGGATCGACACAACCTGCTTTTTCCAAACAATCTTCTAACTTGTCAATGTATATGCCAAAAAGGGTAGGGGATAAGGGACAACTTTGTTTGACTCCAATATTGCATCTAATCTCTTTCAAACAACCCTCAATGTTTTTAAACTTAGCAATAACATTCTCATACATCCTTATTGCAGCAACCCTCAACTCGAGAGGCACATTTATCTCTTCCAACCTATTCCAAAGGTGTTTCCTAGGAACCATGTCAAAAGTTTTTCTAAAGTCAACAAAACAACAAAAAAGATTGGTTTTAGTATTGCGGAACTCCTCTGCAATGATCCTAAAGGTAACAATATGGTCCATAGTTGAATGATATCTCCTAAACCCGACCCGACCTTTAGCTCTTTTACCGTGACTTTCTAGCCAAAGGATAATCTTCTTTTCAAAAATAATTCCATAAAGCTTGGCTAAAATCAGGCTAATCATATGGTCCTATAGTTAGAGGGAATATTTCTATCCCCATTTTTAAAAATAGGAACAATGAGGCTTTGCGTCCAGGGTTTAGGGAAGCCCTTCTTGATTGCTAAATTGAAGAGCTTGTGTATGTGAGGGATAAGGATAGGCCCTTCGATTTTAAAAATTTCATCTTGTTAGCCTTCAATGTCCTTAGATTTCCCATTTGCAAGCCGCTTAACCCCGAACTCTATGTCATCTAAAGAAAAAACTGCATCTTTTGTAGGGACAATAGGAATGGTGTCCATGGCATACGAATTCTAGTCCCTTAAGGGAGTCATATTATTTACTTTAGTATTGCGGTTTAGAATTTGGCTCCAAAACGTCTTAGGATCCAACTTAGATAGTTGTGAAAGATTCTCTTTCCTTTTATTGATATAGTACTTTTTTCCCTTTTAATTAGGGATTTGTACATATTGATCTTATCAAGTTTTAAGGACTCATTAGAAGCACCCCTCATGGATTTCCTAGCAATTTTACATTCTTTATCATACCAAGAGTTGGTCGTTCTATTATTCTTTTTACAGGACACCTCAAAAGAGAACTTGTTAATAGAAGTGGAAATGGTAGTTGTAAAATTATGATAGAGTTCTTCAATGTTGTCCTTATAAGTTAGGAGATGTAATTTACTATTTAAATCCTTTAAGAAAAGGTCAACTTTACTTTTGTCAAAGTGCAATTGTCTTTTATTAACAAAATTCTCTTCAATGGTGCTCATGTTCATGGAAATGTTTAGAGTTAGGGTTAAAAGTTTATGATTAGAGTCGGGTTGATGGTCATTTAAAAGGTTAAAATTTGCTACTTGGTTGGAAACATAGATATCAGATATCACATAATCTATGACACTACTACCTAGCCCATGAATACAATTCATCTGGTTGGAGTTTGGCCACTTCATTACTCCATTGCAAATTATTAGGTCTTGAGAGTTGCAGAGCTTGACCAACTTAGTACCAAACAAATTCTCAATTAGGTCTCTAGAGCTTCTTTTGTAGCTATTAGATAAAACAAGGTCCTCATCTAGCCATACAGGATTATGGTTGGAATCAATGATTAAAATAGTAGCTTGTTTAGTTGTAGTCCTAACATTAAAGTCTCCTAGCAGGAGGATATTACCTTCATTTTTCAAACTATAAATATCTTGTTCTAAATTATTATAGGGACAATTGCTATCTAGATTGTTTTTCTTATAAAAAGTAGAATTAATAGGTGCAAAATAGAAAATTGCTATATACATGTTCTTAGCATTGGAATCTAAAATTTCTGTCCAAATGTATTGATTGAGAGGGTCGATCTTATGAAGTTGAATGTGAGGAGAAATGATCTTCCTAATATAACAAGATATGCCTCCTATCCCTCTATGGTGGAACTTTTTGTTCCATGTTGACCACAAGGCAAATCTTTCTATGTTAGGGACCTTAGACTCTTCATGCTCCTAAGTTTCAACTTGACAAATAATATCAATATCACTCGGGATCCAACTTATCATAGGACCTTTGTGCCATGGAAATCCATGACAGTTCCAAAAAAGGATCTCGATTGTTCCAAATTCCTATTTATTATTATCCTTTTGGTCTCTATCCCTAACAATAGCTTTTCGATTTCTAATTATTTCCCATTTTCCTTCTTTCCTGGCTTCTTTTACCTTTTGAACTTCCTTCCTTAATTGAGCTTGGTCTTCGGGAATGAGGTCTTCATTTATAAATATTCTTGACCCTTTTAAGCTCAAAGATTTACTGAGTATGCTATATTTACGATCATTACAACTTACTTTGACACAAATCAACCTATCTTTGTGATCAATTATTTTTCCTAACCTCTTTGCTTCTATGAGGTAAGTTGTATTAATTTGTGATTTATTATTTAATTCTTCTTTTACTATTTCTAGCGTATCCTCCTCTTGTTGTTCTTTAATACCAAAAATTATGAGGTTCAAGGCTGTTTTATTATGCTCATGGTCCAGTTCGATTAGCTTATTCATTTCCTCTTTGATGGGTTTGATATCCAATTTGTTTTCCAGATTACCGAGGGTCAAATTGTTCATTAGTTTTTCGTCTATCTCTTTAATCCCATCTCTCAAGTTGTGATTTTCTTCAAACTCTCCTTCTTGGATTGATTGTTTATGTTTTTCCATTTCTTGAATCCTATCCTTCATTGTCTGTAATTCACTCTTGAACCCTAAGAATCTATCCTCTATTTGAGTTTGAATAGTATCTTTGAAGAGTCTAATTTTTTTATCAAGCATTGCCTCCATCTCTATTTGGAGTTTTGCGTCTCTTTCTTCACTCTTTTTTTCTAATGATTCTAAATCTATTTCACTTTTGGAATCTCTCTCTTCTCTCCTTTTTTCTAATGATTCCATATAATCGTAAATCATTTCTAGGGTGATTTTGGGGGGCCTCCCCCTGATAGGCTGAGCTTTTGGAATAGGTGGTGGAGTGCTCATATTGAAAAGAAGAGAAAAAAGTAACAATTATTAGTTTGGATTGACTTTAAAAATGGAAAATAAATTTTTTAATTGATAATAATGATATTAATTATTATCTCTCAAATCAACTTTTACTTATTAAACTTAAAAAAATAGATAAAAAATAAAATATATTTAAATCTCTTTAATTTTCACAAGTTAATATATTTTAAATTAAAATTGAATCAAAGTAAAAAGTGACTCACCTGATTTCACGTGTCGAGGTCCTCATCTGGTTGACGAAGCCATAACTAATTTACGAACACACACCCAAGTGCTCAACGAGTGGAGGGAGCAATAACTAAAAAATATTCAAAATTATAGAGAGCATTCTAAAAACCGCAGAGAAGTATTATTCCCGTTAAAAACCGTAGAGATATAATGTTAGAAATAAAATATCTCTTTCAAAATCGCAGAGAAGTATTATTCCCATTCAAAACTGCAGAGAAGTATATGTATGGTGATTTTATAATACAATATAATAATAATAACAATAACAATGATAATGATAATGATATTTTATTTACAATATTATTTAAATTAGTTTTTAAAATTATTATTGACTAAATTTTAATATATTTTTTAAATTAAAATTTATTATTATATATTAAAAAAATAGTTGTGCAACATAATAAATTTAAAATGATATAAATTAAAAAAATAAAAACACTACATTTATTGTATATAAGCTATCTTTTATCTATGACCAATTATCATTTATTATGTGCGCACAATAAATGATAATTATCATTTATTGTATGTGTACTAGAATTTAAAATTTCCATTATTATTTTTAACCCTCACCTCTTAACTCTACATTAACCCAACTTACATGGCAAGCATAATTAATGGAGAAATATAGATAAACCTTCACTAGACACACCTCTAATTTAGTATGATGTGGCATGTCATATTATTATTTTATATTTTTCTTAGGAGACCCATTTTAGGCCAAAGTTTCCTCTAATGGATTATCCTTTCCAACCAATGAACGACTGTATCATGGCTTCCCCACGATGTCATTTCAAAATCTGGATCATCGTTGATCTTCTTCCGACACTAAAAATAGCTTCTCTTTGTCGTTCTGACTTGCAACACACACTCGTGGCCTTAAACACAAACATAGATAAATCCAACACTCAGTATTCACAAAAAAATCACAAAACCATAATGAACTCTTAATTACACAAAATTTCATTTATATTTGAGCTCAAATTACATACAAAGGCCTCACATGGCCTAGCCACCCTCTTGACATGTTTTACATTGTACAAGGCCTCCTGCATCAATGCTCGAAGGCATACATAAATAAAGAAATAGAATAAAGGGACCAGATCATCTCAAATCTGATCCACAATCCCCTCCTAAAATCTCAAATTACAACAATTACATACTAACAATTAACAAACCCTATCAGTTTACATGGATTTCAAGGAAAATCACACCCTCTTGGCCACACCCACGTTCTAGAAGGTTCGATAATTTCAACTTTGATTTGGGGGGTTTTTTCTCCTGCATCACATTTGATGATATGCATCCTGAGATTTCAAGAGTTGAGGAAAATAAATACGATGATGCATATTTACTTAAGCATAGGGAACCGCTATCAGAAGGAAGTAGACATAGAGAGTCTAGTTCAAACAAAAACTATTATTCCTAACTTTATTTTTAATATGTGATGACACTTTTACTTTGGCATTTGAGGCATCTATTTTTGGACAATAGACATGATATTATGTAATGTTCCAAATGATTAAAATATCATAACATAATATAAGTACACACCATGTACAAAATGTAAGCATGAATCATAACTCCAAGATTGATAAGTTATACAATAACTTCTTAAAGAATAGGAAAACCTCCTCCAAATAATCAAATACATTCATACATCACAATTCACATCTCCTCAATAATGAATACATGATCTCTATATATACCTATTCAAACCTACACATGAGGCCCATTTACTATTAGGAGAACCCTATTATATATATATATATAGATAGATAGATAGATAGATAGATAGATAGATAGATAGAGATATAGATATAGATATAGATATATATATACACACACACACACATTACATGTACATTTAACCCCATATATTCACCCCTATTGGGGTCATATCATATACATTTGACCATATATATTCCCCCTTTGGGTCATAACATAGTACCATCCTTCGAAAAGCTTTGTCCTCAAAGCTTTGCAATTAAAGGCTTCACATGTGATGAAACCAAGTAATATGATTTTCTTATGTTCCTACTTTCTTCTTTCCATTGATGATGATCCATCCATCTAAAATCAAATATTTTCGATCGTAATCCTTGGTGGCTAGTTGTTGCATAATTTTCTTTCCCTTGATTGCATGTATTATTGTTGAAGTTTCTCCAATTTGTAGTATATGTTGTTATATGATAATATATTGTTGAATAATGGTTTTGTGATGCCATATTCCATGAATATAGGTGATTATACCATCTTATTTCTTGATAATTTTGATATTGAACTTATTTTCTTCCTTGAAATCTTTCTCGATAATGAGGGTGTCGATACAGTTTCACATTTGACGATTTTTCTTTATTCTGCACACCCATTTTATCTGTCTTATTTTCAGAGACAACAAAATCCTCTATCCTCTTTTCTTGGTATTTGATTACTCTATCCTTGGAAATAATACCATCATATTTGACATGTACCTCCTCTAGGTGAAGTTAAACTTCTTCAAGTATATTCTGGTGACCTTCTTGAATCTTGTCTTCTTTCTCCTTTTGAAGCTACAATGTGACCCCATCTATCAATTTTTGATGTCCTTATTCAATTCTTGATTGCATTTCTAATTTTACATCATTAGTGTTTAGTGATTTCTCAACCTTCTTTCAAATTCCCCCTTCAAGTCTTTTAGTTGACTCTTCATCCAAGATCCTCATTTCTTCTTGATTTTGATAATTCTTCTTTTCTTCTTTCAATATCTTAACCTCATCCAATATTTTTCTATTATGATTTTGTAATCTACATATCTCTTTATCTTTCTTTTTCAATTATTCCCTTGAATCATCATTTTCCCACTTTGCTTTGCTACTCTTTTCTTTCTTTAAGTTCTTAACCTCCTTAATGAGTGATTCATTAAGGGATTGCATCTTGACGAACTCATTGTTTTTCTTTGTAATATATTTTCTTAGATCTTCATTATCCTTTTGCAATTTGGAGACATTTTCTTTTGATTCCTTTAATTCCACTTGAATTTTATACATTAACTCCATGTTTGTATCCCTAATCCATTTATCTTAGAAGAGTTTTTCATATTCTTCCCATGTGAGTTTCCATCTAGTATCCTTATCCATACTCATCCACCACTTTCGAGATTTACCAAAAGATAAAAAAATGCTATTGAAGGATTCTTATCATATTCCTTTACAAACCTCAACCATTCCATAGGATTCATTTCGTATTTATCTTCATCTCCTGTAACATCAAGTCTTGCCATTGATTCTTAATTGAGGTCTACCACAATTATCAACTTCCAACCTCTGTATATTAAGGATACTGATCTCAAATAGTTATAATCCTTGCTCCAATATAATATTATATGTTTTCTTTTTCCAATGGATTTTGAATCAGCTCAATCAGATATCCCAATCAAAATTTATGATAGTTTTAAGTGGACATACCTTTGAAATCTTGATTTGGAGTCTGTCTTCATGTCCGATCTTCCTTCTGATGTATATATGAATTTTTGTCCCTTTTGAGTCTGAACGTTTGGCCTGTAGTACTCTGAAGTGTCTTATCTGCAATGCCACATGTTTGACCAAAATTTGAGGTGCCAAATGAAAGTTATGATAACATTTCCAAACCGTGCTAATTTTTGGACTATTCTGTTGGATTACTGAGAGGGAGGGTGAATCAGTAATAGAGCAATTTAATCCTTTTTAACCATAAAATACAAGTGTTATATCAATGTAGAATTATCATCCAATAGTTGCAAAGTAAATAAACAATGAACAAATGAGCAATCATACACATACACAGTACACTAATGTTTTTACGTGGAAACCCAAAGATGGAGAAAACCACAAAATGATTTTTATTATATGTCTTTAAGAATTACATTCATTGGAAGCACCAAATTCCTTTGTTTTCTAGCTGCAACTTGAAGGAGGCTCCAACCCCTAGTTTCTCAAGCTACAACATGAGGGAAGCTCCAACTCCCCAATTCTATGGCTACAACCACAAGGAGGCTACAACCCCCTATGTTCTCTGACTACAAACGGAAGGTGACTACAACCACTTGTCCTTTCCCCGTCCAACCGCCCTAACGTAGAAGTAGAATGATGGAACCACTGTCACACTATCACTGTGAGATATACTACTATAAACCTGTACCAATCAACCTGCACCAAACAACCTATAACAACCTGTACAAAACAACCTATAATCAACATGTACCATAAACAAGTGCATCAACCATGCACCAACCTGTACCATCAATGACTGCATCAACCAAGCACCAAATATGTACCAATCATGCATCAAATACACATAAAATATGACTCATCAAGATGTACCAACATCACCAACTATACACCTCATGTATGTGCCAAATCATCAAGTACTTGTCTCAACCATGTACCCAACATGTACCTCAACCATACACTAATATAACCATCAAAATTTATCTAACAATTCATCACTCTATCCATAAACCTGATACCATAAACCATTACATCAAACCATGTGCCACAACCTCACTATTATACAACCTCTATCTATAACATACCTCAACCAAAATCCCTCATCAATTTCATCATCCAAATATGATTTGTAACTCTGTAATAGAACTGGTGTATATGATCACATACTTGCAAACCTTCCTTAACTTTAACAACAAGAGACTAGCATTTTCATCAAACTTTACTTTAGTCTCACATGACTAATTTTGGGTTAGTCAACAACCCTAACTTGAAATAATCATAACTATGTACCTGTAATGAATAAAGATATGAAAATAGTAAACGATGTTACTTGGTGTCTTTTATGCAATTCCTTTAGGTTTCACTACTTGGAACCTCTCAAAAAAGGAGTTATAGCATAAATGACATGCCTTGTTGAATTCAAGCTTATTCTACAGAGCGAACTTGTAGAACGTGCCCCACACATAATATTTGTTGTATGGATCTGAAAATGGTACACATAATATTTGTTGTATGGATCTAAAAATGGTACATGGAATACTAAAGACTGTATTCTAACCAATACATTTGGTCTTACTGAATTTGGATCTGTTATGAATAAGTTATGATGTTTTTACCCGAAACACCTATTTTAGACTAGTTTCAGGACTAACCAGAAACCCTATTTTCCATGGAGTGTAACTCCAAAACTAAAACGACCCACAAGATGAAATTTTTATCACAAATACTTGGATATGTTTCCTCAACGGCCTCCAAATTTCGCGGTTTGAATCATTCTAGAAAAAACTTATTGTGAAAATGATGAGATGACCTATAAATAACATACCTTAGAAAGCATCATCAAAAGAATTTATCCTCCCTTGAATTTCGGTCTTCTTTACTTCACCTTCCCTCTAAAATTCACCTTAGATATCCATTGGTTAGCTCAGTCACTTGTAGATATTCCATATGCTCAAGTGTGATTAAAATGAGAGACCCTTGCCTCTTATTTATACTTTTATGTAGCTTCCTCAAGGGGTTACCTTCTAACCATCTTAAACCACTTTCCTTATTTTAGGGCTAACCCACTTCTAACCACTTGCCTACTTAGTAATTTCTCCATTAAATTTGTTATTTAAATAATTTCTTTTGTATTCACTTTGACTTATAGTTCACTCATCACTTCACTTTATTATTTAAATAATTTCTACTTTGCAACCACTTTTACTACTTTGACCTTTTGGGGCTTCTAGATGACTCATGAGGGTTCTCCAACTTCAGATGGCCACAACTATCTAACCACGAGGGCTTATGTGACGTTCCACATACCACCAGAAATGGCATGACATGTACTATCCATCTAGAATAGTCTTACCTTCAAATATATTAAAAATGATACCATTATACATCAAACAAACTTTGGTACATTACCCAAACCTTTGTGCTACCTAAATTTGCTACTAGACTTTATTCAAGAATTGACATCAATGAAAACCAACCCAATTAATCAACATATTCTAGAGAGAGAAATTGTATACAATTCCACAAGTCCAATATTCGATAAATGATTCTAAAATTTGTACCAAAAATACTAAGGAATTTCCTATTTCAAATTAAACTGGTCTCATGGAGTTTGGATCCTCTCTAAAAAAGATATGATTGTTTTACCCAGAACATATTTTTGAGACTAGTTATAGGACTAGTCAAAACCCTATCTTCCACACGGTGTATCTCAGAAAGTATAATGACCCAGAACCTGAAATCCGTACCACGAGTACAATGATATATATTCTAAAAACAATCCAAGTTTCACTATCTGAATTGTCCCAGAAACAACGTTATAATGAAAAATTACAAGATGAGTTGCTTAAGGAAGCAAAACCCTAGGATCAATGTTTTGATCCCAAATGGAATGTTCTAAATGCTTAAAATATCATAACAGGATAGAAGTACACCCCATGCATAGAATTTATGTTTGGAGCACAACTCCAAGATTTATAAGTTATACAATAACTTCTTAAATAATAGGAGAACCTCCTCCAAATAACCAAATACCTTCACACACCACAATTCACATCTCTTCAATAATGAATACATGATCTCTCTATATATAGCTATTCAAACCTACACATGAGGCCCCTTTACTATTAGGCCGACCCTATTACATATATATTTCCACATTACATGTACATTTAACCCCATATATTCCCCCCTCTTGGGGTCATATCATATACAATTAACCTTATATATTACCCCTTTGGGTCATATCATATACATTTAACCCTATATATTCCCCCTTTGGGTCATAACAAATTATTAAAAAAATTTTATTTTATATCATGCTTTTATGATGCCTTTGGGAGATACAAGTGTCTTGATGGTATGGCATGATTACATTGGCTACTTTTTTATGTATATTATTTTGATGATATGTGCATGATATTTGAGTAAAATATGGAGAAACAAGGGCAATGTTGAAAAAAAATAAAAATAAAGACATAAGGGCCACACCTATTAATTATTATTTATTATTATTTACCCTTATCCTAAATATAGTTTTCGTATCTTACTAAAGTTATTTAACTTTAGTAACAAACGATAGTTGAATGATCCAAGTGGATATGAGAATGCTAAAAAATTGATAGTCTTAAATACTGATAAAAATGAATCCATTGTGTAGAGCTCAACAAGAGATTTTCAACTCAACTTGAACGAGATCAAATGAATGTCATATGCAAAAGTTATGGTGTTCTGAAGTTTTAGAAAACAGATAAAAATGGAAAAAGGTAGGTGCCATGTGGCATCACTGGAAGGATGACACATGGAATGTATTGATGTTGACATGGATGGTATAGATGTTGATGTGGAAATGTACAGGTGGTGATGTGGTATTGTACGGAAGGATAAATGGATGGTACGGGTGTTGACGCATCACTATACAAATGATGACATGGCATTGTACGGATGGTGACATGGTAGTACAACAGGCCGACGTGGTAGGAAATGCTAACGTAGCATTGATATGGTACCCTGACTATGCATCCAAGTGGTTGAATCAAAGGGTGACACATGGCCCAAGTAGAGTGTGTCACGTGACACCCCCAATTGGGCTAAAAGGGTCTAGAACTCTGAGTTTGATGGCCAAAGGGAATCAAACCTATGACCTATATGGTTGGAACCAACGACTTGAACCAAGAGCTCGAACCAAATGGGATACCATACCACCTGTAAAAGGTCATTGGCCATATTCTATTTAAATTTGTTTGTTGTAACTATATGTCAAAAAGAGGGAGGTTTGCAGGTTTGACCCTATGACATCCGCCAATAAATCCAACGCCCCAACCAACGCGCCAATGGACTTTCCTTTTATGGAAAATAAATAATATTGTATTTAATTTTCATTTATTTAGATGATTAAAACTTTTGAGGGGCGCGATATTCGACCCCTCAACCTCTTCTATAAAACCACAATTGCACCACAGAGTGTTGATGTGCGAAGAACTCTACAAACAATAGTTTTATTGTGTTTCCATTGTAAGAGAGTAAATAAGGGAGTCTTGTGTCCAGAACTCTGAGTCGAGTTCTACTATATGAGAGTGCTCATGTGCCAAGGAGATCAGAGTAGAGTTCTTTTTTTATGCTATAATTCAGTGCCAATTGGGCATCTATGGGAGTCATAGGGTGTTTATAGTCAAAAGTATCAATTTTCCTCGGCAGAGCTGATGGTGAAAGTTACAGCCGAGTTTGTGCAAAAGAATAGAAAGTTAGTCCCAGGATGGGTCAATATATTATGTAGTTCCATTAGGAATCTATGGAACTATAGAGTGTTTACAATCAAAAGTTTTAGTTTTTCGAGGTGAAGTTGATAGTGACATCCACACTTGAGTTTTCTATAGATGATCAAAAGGTCCTTATTGAGACAACCTTGTAAATCCCAGGATGAGATAATGAACCACATGTTGTGAGACCTATTTGAGAAGGAGGATAACCACTTTATGTGAGAGTCTTATGCCTTTGTAGACCAGCCCAAGGTTGGGAGGATGAAGTCTTTGTAAAGAAAAATTAATGAAGCGGTTTGTGGATTAAGCGAGCCCGAAGACATAGCCAAAAGATTTGGTAAACTCCGTTAACAACTTTTTTAGTGTGCCAATTGACTTGTTGCTATTCTTACTTCACTTCATTTCATCATTTTAATTACGCAAGTTAATTGTGCAAATTAATGAAGTTTGGTTAAGTAAATGGATTCACATGATAGATGAGAATAGTTAGTAATGATTATAATTCCCTAATCAGGTTGGGTGTTGATGTATGCTTATGAGTTAAATTGACATCTAATGGTTTTCAGATCATTAAACCACTTGAACTACTTTTTGAACAATAAAAGGAAGAGAGCAAGGATAAACATGGATGAGAAAATAGAGAGAGATACTTCTAATAAGGTTTGTTCTTGCCTAAATTGAGAATATTTTATTCATTCATTTCTAAGTTTACATCAGAGCTAAGTTATCATGTTGATAACATGGTTACTCTAAAGGTAGCAAGAGAAAGGACCGGGAAGCATAGAATTTTGACATGCTTAAAAAGGTCATTCATTCATCTTGATAGTCTATTTAGGGTTAATATAATTTTCAAATTCAGTTTCAGTGTTGATTAATATTATTTTGCATAGTCAAGACTATGATGCGCTTGTAGCTTGGATTGATCCAATTTATTTTCAATCATGGTATTTTTCTCTTAGACACCAGTTGTCTTTGTATGATTCAAAATTATATATTATACTTCTAAGTCTAATTCAGGTCCGAACCTTCGTAGGGGTTTGTAAAGAGAGTCTTGGTTGTAACTTAGAAAATATATCAATAAAATCATTTTCGGATTTCTTCTCATTCTTGATATCTATTATGTATTGAGTTTTCAGATGTATGTTATCTTGCATTTCTTTATTAAACTGTTATAAACTTCATTTACAAGCACTTTTTTATATTTTAAAATTTTATTTTACAACAAAACATATAGATTTGATAATAGCATCGGGCCTGAGAACTTATTTCTTGAGGGATAATTGATATTTTTGATAGGCTATAATCTTAGGGTGATAATATTGCCTATATCACCTAGCCTAGTGATATTAAAAAATGCTTGAGTGAAGATATAGCCATTCCTTGCCTCAACATATCCCAAGTATCGTTCACTATTAAAGAGCGATACTCTTCATTCATTTTCGTGTCCCAATATGGAGGACTTGAAGCTTCTACACATGTTTCTGGATCATGAGTCCCTAAAACTTGAGCAAAAAGAGAAGAGTCTCATTGGAATTGTGAATGTGTCTGATGCTAATCTGAAGGATCACCGACAAGATCACTATATGCTTCTCATGTTGAACAAATCCATCTGGGAAACAATAGTGTTGGTGAAAGTTCATGTTTAATGGACTCATATGGAGGAAGGTGAGTAAGAGGAGATTTATTTTCACCCTCACTGTCATCATATGAAGAAGAAGAAACCATAATAGGAATAGTGTAAATGTGTTGAACCTACACAAAATATATCTAGCTAAACAATAATACACACATTTGCAGAGAGAATTGGAGAAAGAAGAAGAAGGAGAGAAAGAATAAAAGAATTCTCATTAACCGTTTTGAATAATGAATAATTTACACATGATATACTCTGTATAACTCAATGAGTTCGACTGGAGGATAACCAATGCACCACCTAGTTGAGTTAACTAGTCAACTAGTCTTCAGTTAACTGACTGAACAAAGAGTAGTGAGGAGTTAACTCAGTGAATCAAGGCTAATGCGCAACTCTGGTGATGATATCAAGGCAAGGTTGAATTATCATGGTGATGATCCCAATGTTGCATGGTGAAAAAACCAATGCAACATCTAAACTCAACTCAACTAGTCAAACTGAAGTGTCAACTGAAAGAGAATATTCTCTAGGTGGAATATTCTCTCCTAAATTATAGGAGACTGGATAATGACTAATTATGACTAATAAACAAGGAAAAACCTTAGGAAAAAGAAATCCTAGGTGTGTGTTGAAGTAACTCCAACACCCCCCTGAACATCACTATGGTGAAAATAAAGATTGGGTCCCGGCAACGAGGCCATGTTAGGTACCCAAGTACAAAAGATACACTAAAAATAAAGTGAGGAAAGAGGGAAAACCTCA
>SNQJ01S0029686.1:41387-59882 GCA_010110895.2 Picea sitchensis | reverse complement strand
CATTTTTTCAATATGCAGGCTTTATTTAACATAAAATTCATGATATTATTTTATAATAATTTTTGTGACAACGAAGTTTTTCTAATATTATTTTGAAATGTTGATTTTTTAAATTTTTTTACAGATAAATATACTCATGGGAAACAAAAGTTTCCTCAAGAGAAAATTTGATCACACTCGATATGAAACTCACCATAACGAACAAAGGAAAGATAATTATTAGAGAAAGAAACAAGAATGTGAAAATATTGAAGAAAGAAATGATGATGATGTAAATAGATATTTTTAGCAAGAAGAAGTTGAACCAGGTATGTGTTAGCACTGAAAGTCACAGATTGACTACTAAAGTGTAATATTGACACCCATTAATAGGTTAAATATATGTTTTATTATAAGGTAGAAACTGGGTGAAAAATGAGGAAAATCGTGTAAATCACAACTTACATCACACAATTTGCACCAACAAATAAGGCTCTGAATAACTTTGATCAGGGTTTTAGAAAAATGATGAGTAGATGGAAGACATAATAAGAATAAAGTGAAATGTCTATCAATTACATCATGCACTATGGAAAACATATAAAGAAGAACTCTCTGAAAAAATAAATTGTTATAAACAAAGAAATGAATTATGATATATCTGTAAACAACATTGCAACATATCCTCTATTGCAACAAGATATAAATCAGTCAGATGAATCTTTCACTGAACTGTTATAAGAATTTGAAAGACAAGAAAGTGGTAGGAAAAAATTGATTTTCATTATCAAGAGAATCTTAATTTTGATACATAAAAGAGAAGGTATTTCTGTAATACAAACATTATCAAAACTGAGTCCTCTCTTACACCATTCAAACCCTATATTAGACTTACAATAGTGTTTTTATAACCTATACTGTCAGTGAAAGAACTATAATTCGACTAACAACCTTATCATAAGATCTCTATGCCCTCAAAGTGGTGTGGAAACAAGTGGATAACAGAAAACAACACAACGCTAAAATTTAGGCTAATGTTGGCAACATCTTGAACATCTTATTTATGGTTGATGAAGTGTCCCTTTAAGAGATTTTCCCTTTGGCATGTGTCCTCCCATATTGTAACTGACCATCATACAAGTGGCTTGGATCGATATCTGACACTCGAAACTGGTCCTCCTTTCAAAACTCCAAAACCTAAGTTAACAATGCTAGTTCAAAGCAATGAATTTGCAACAAAAGGTTTGCAGCACTAGAAAATATTAGAGGCGAAAATGAATTATAGGTAGTGGGCAAGCTATATGAGGTATTAAAGTTGATGAGGTTTGATATGAAGGGTTTAAATCATGAAGGAAATGGATTTGAAAGCATTCAACAATAGAATAACACAGTTCGCATTGTCGGGGGGTGAAACCAACAAAAACCTTTCCTTCAGCCTTTATACAATGTATAAATATTCATTGAGTACCTGATGGACTTGTGTTTTCTCTTGATGTCGTTAAATTTGGACAAGAATGTCTACAAGTAGCTCAATTTACAACAATCCTCATTAGCAAGTTTGTAGCGTTGAGTTCGTAGCGCTTTTCTATAGAACTAGGTTTGTAGCACCGAGCTCAAATATGATTTGCACACTTGGAGAAAACAATTAGAAACCTTTATGAAATAATCCCCGGAAATGTTTAAAATATCAACTCTAGAAAAAATGAGATATTCTTTGACATGATCCATAAATGAAATGATGGCAATGAATGCATGGTGTACCTTTAAATGTGCTACGAACTCTCTTATTGAGTTGGCAATGCACAAATCAAAACTGATTTGATAGCTAAATGGGTAAAGTTGACAAAAGGAGGGGTCTTGCATATAACATGGAGGTGTGACATGTCAGGGTGATGATGGAGAATTTCAAAGATGTGACTAATGAATATTTATCCGATTTGTTATGATAGCAAAGTGTAACATCCCGCTCTTGCGCACATTGAGTGAACTTATTCTTTGAGGACACTTGCATAAAATTGATCTGGGTCATTATACTATTGGTTGTTTTGATTATGATTATGAGACAATTAGGATTTGATGATATGTTATTTTTTTGTATTTACATAGACATGTGTTATTGATTGGGTTCTCATGAGTGTGCAGGACTCTGAACATTGAGGATGTCGATTCATTGATGAAACGCCTTGGACTCTGGATCGAGTCAGGGAGTGGATTGTTAGGGTTTGAATGTTATTGATGTGACATATGTACTTATGATTAGATATTATAATGTTGAATGTTATTTATGACATGATTTGTTGATGGATGCAGTCTGATGATATCTTTTCGACCAGACTCACATTTGGAGTAAAGGGGTCACAAGTGACAACTAGAGATATTGAGGGAGAGGTGTGGAAGTAGCCTTGCCATAGCCTACTAGCACTTTCACCATGGCTTGGATTGTAGGTTAACAATTACCTAGTTCGAGAACACCAACTATGCCATGAGGGTAGACTTTGACATTCGCTCATGATGATTCTAAGGGGTGCACAATAAGGCATGGTCCTTATTCCTTAGAGGCCCTTAGTCTCCTAGAAGATCACCCGACGGAGTATTGACTCCAGGGGTCTGACGTCTACCAAATTCAGTCAAGAGGCGAGTGGCACCTTTGTAGCATGTAGTGCATCTTGAAGATCACGTTGCGCAAAGAAAACAAAAAGAGGTAACTGGCACCCTTGGAGCACATAGTGCATCGTGAATAAACTTAGTGCCTAGAAAACTATGTCTCCTTAGGATTTGGTCGTCTTTACAATGAATGTCGTGATAAGTAAAGTTTAATAATTAATTTTTCCCTTAAGAACTGTCACCAATCCTAGTGAATTGAAAACCTAGGTCTGAGTAGAACCTTAGAACAAAAAAACCAAACTAATTAGACATATAACAGGAAGAGGGTAAAGAAAATTCAAGCATTAATAATTAAAGTGGAAATTTTAATAAATGTTTAATTAACAAAAGGGGTATTGGTTGTTTTTTTCTAAACCCACTAATTCTAAACTTAGTTATAAAAAGGGGAAACTTTAAGAAAAAGGGAAACTTTGAAAAATGGGGAATTCTAAGGAAAAGGGGAAACATAAAGAAAAGGGGAAACTTAAAGAAAAAAAAGAATGTCTAACTTAGTAAGTAATCTAGCCTTTGGAACTTTCTATTTATGAACTCAATTAGGAATTAAGTAAGACGTATGTAATTTAAGAATTGTAAGGGAATAATGGGACACCGAGGAGCGTTTTTAGCAATGATTTTGAGTGGGTGAGAGAAATAATTTTTTTTAACTAATTAAGAAATTGATTTTTTGGTGCAACTAGGGGATCTGATGACATGTGTATGGGGGAGGTTTTTCGAAATTAATTAAATGAAAAAGGAATCTAATAAGGGTTTTGGGAAACTAATGACTAAGAAAACTCTATAAAAAGGATGGTAGAGGATGAGATCGACACATTTGACTTCCGTAACATTACGTTGTCAAATTTTGTATTCACTAAGTTTCTTTTATGGGAGTTGGGATACCCAGCTAGGGCAACGAGTGGTCGCTCAACCTTGCGAGGCAAGCTAGGAGCCAACATTCTCTGTTATTGTGTGTGTTGCTCCTTTGCTTCTCGGGAGGCTTAGGGGGAAGAAGAGTACCCCTAGCATTGGCTGGGAGGTACCAATGAGGTCTTCATGGTCAACAAGGGAGAGACAGGAGGGAGCAAAAACGCGGAATAACAACCTCAGACTCTTCGCCTCTAGTTACGGTAATCCTAAACTAAGATTGTACTCATGAAGTTTCAATTTAAATCTAGTTAATTTCTATTGCATATGCATTACTGGGAAAATTTATTCAAGACTTTATATTTTTCACTGAGATTTAATTAAACATGTCGTTGCGTTAATCTCATTTTTGTATTCGTTCTGCCATGAGAAATTGTCCTAGCCTTATGCTTTCATCATTGCGTTATTGTCTTGTTTTCTTATTGGAAACCCTTGCTTGTAATTTATTGGAATGATCCTTGCTTATCTAACTCATTTCCTCCCAGGCAAAACCCACGCTCTCATTCAGTGGTTACATTTGAGTTTTTATGGCACCTTCACACATAAATTTTATCTCTGCCCCAAAATGAATTTGTTGCCAGCCTTCTCATGTAGAACTGATTTAAAAGTTATTCTCATCCTTACCCACAATTGCTCCTTCTCCTCTGAGTTTACACCTCCTCCTTTGCATTTTATATAATAATATAAAATAATATTATATTATTATTAAATTAATATATTAATAATATATTATTATGATTAAAGTATTAATATATTATTAAAGTATTATTAATTAATACATTATTAATAATGTATTAAAACATTTAATCATTAATTATATATTTTTATTTATTAATGATACATGATTCCTCCATCATATATGTGGTTGGTAAACTTCCAACAACCATTTTATAAAAATGTTTATTATACATTTTCCACCTTTCTAAAATTTTCCAAAATAATCGGACCACTGTTTCCATTGAATCAAACGCGACAGCATATAATCGAGGGTTTGGATGCCTTGAACCTCCAAGTCCTCGAATGTCAGAACATAGCCACGATTTTTGTGGCTACAGGAGTTACTCAAGGTGGTGTTGTCATCAATAAGGACAGACTACGACGTCTTCCTGTCATTCAAGGTCTGAAATCACTTTAGGTCTGTACTGATTATCAGAATACGAATGTTTTCTTCGAGACATGAAAATAAGGAGACCATCGTTTTCGCAAGTGGGATCTACGGGATGAAATCATTATCACTATGATCAAATTTATGCTGCCATGGTCATTGTGTTTGAACGGGTTTTTTCCGGATTTCGTTCCGATAAAGTCGGATACGACGAAAGCATTCACGTCTGTCGGGTTTGTCCATTTGAATATTTATTTGGACACGTCTACAGATATCCCTCTTGCAAACGCTAAGCACCGGAGACAGCAGCAGGACTTTGTATGAATTTCGAACGAATATTTTTGTGCGGTGCTTAGGGTTTGCCTCAACTATAACCTAAATTCCACATTTTATTCCATTATGGCTCTATCTTTACTTTTCACAGTTCCGGATAATTTCTACTAACTCAGAGCGAAGATTTTTGTGCGGTGGTTAGGGTTTGCCTCACCTACAACCTAATTTCCACATTTTATTCTTAATGGAAATGTTCGCATCGTTTGTTTAAATGTATATTTCAATCAATTTATTTTTTCACAGTTCCGGGTAATTTGTACACAATCAGAACGAAGTTTTTTGTGCGGTGCTTAGGGTTTGCCTCACCTATAACTTAAATTCCACATTTTATTCTTAATGGAAATGTTAGCATCGTTTTTTCTCTTAAATAATAAAATTTAATAAATAAAATGTATTATAAACAGTGGCAGGAAAATAACATTTAAAGAAATTTAATAAAGATAGTGTTTATAGCCACTAAAATAGAAAATATTTGTTTGAAAATTAAATGGAATGAGAGTAATGTTTTTGTTAATGATATTTGTATATTTGAATGTGGTCGAAATAAAACTACAAAGATTTTATTATGAATGGCTTATATGAAGAGGAAGAAGAAGCCCATGAAAGAAATTAAGTTATAAAAGAGTTTAAAGAAATTGTTTAACACACTCAACCTCTTAAATTGTTTTTTAAGGAATGAGGCATCAAAATTTTGCTTACTCAAATCATTTCGAATTATTTCTCTGAGATGATTCATTCTCTTCTACTTGCTCGTAGCTCTCTAACAACTATTACGAGGCTCTAAACTGACCTCTGGTTTACAAGTTATGGCTTCCCGAAGTACTGTGAGCCTCATCAAGTTCCTATTCCAATCCAATGGCATGGCTTGTTCCCCATTGAACACTTAAGCAAGAGGAGAGTTCAATGTCAACATTCGACACTTCGACATTGAACGACTATTTTCTTCTCTACACCAAATCCTCTGGAGTCCCGAAGTTCTGGACTCCTAAAGGATCCCAAGATCGCTCCACGTGGCTCCGGCCTTCGGGCCTTCCGACTTATCTACGAAGTTGCACTCCAAACCTCTGGAGTCCCGAAGTTTCAGACTCCCGAACGGTTCACCCTCGCATGTACTTACTCCTAAAGTGATCCCAAGATCGCCCATCGCGGTTCTTCTAGCCTCCTCGAATTTATCTACTTGTTGTGACTTCCAAACCTTCCTGAGTCCCAAGTTTCGACTCCAACGGTTCACCCTCTAGATGTAGTGACTTATTGAACGCCGAGACAAGTGAAACAAGGAAAGGTGGGTCCCAAGTACTCCATCCGCGAGATGGACCACTCAACCAAGTGTCAGGGATGACATGTGGCCCTTACGGTGGGTGACATGTGTCACGTTTTAATGGGTACATAGGATCTTCAAAACGTACAAATCCAGGTGACACGTGGAACTCAAGCATGATTTCACATCACCCTGTGTGACATCAGTGTGCCACATCACCTCAAACTGATAGCCTTCCAAGCTCTTCGATATCTTGGTAAATATGTGTCCTTGTAATCCAGTAGATCTATGGCCTATGTTATTTCGTAACTTCGACGTTCGGGGGATTCGTGGTGCAACTTCCTCCTTTCTCTCGGAGTCGTGAGTGTTGGGATGAGCACCGCTTAGATCTAACGGTCTCGAGAGGCCCTGAAGCCCGTCTAGATCAACGACCCTCGTTAATTCATAACTTCGACATTCATAGTTTTTGGCGCTACAGGAACTCCATTTTCCCGAATTGGGACTTCGCTGAAGTACATTACGTGAAAACCTCCATTGGTTGATTAGATGGTCAAGAAGGGTCCCCTATGGACTCTGTAGATCGACGAATGACAACTCTTCACAACTCCGACATTCAAGGGTTTTGGAAGTTGTGAAGTTGTGACATCCTAGATTTTCGAACTCCCAAAGCTCCGAAGGTAATAAGAACTTAGCACCTTTCGGACTAGCGCAAGGTTCCCCGACCTTGGTCATATGAATCCTCTGAAAATCCTTGTGGGATACATGCTTAACTCTTAGCCGAGAGTTCGTTATGGCCATGGGAACGAGCCCTTGGTCACACAGGTGAAAGGTCAAAAGGGTACATCCCTCAGCTGCATTCTACAAGCGTTATACCTTTTGAGATTGCAAATACTTTGAATGAAGTGCAGAAATAATCCTTGCGCTTCTCCGAAAATTTAGAACTTAGAGAGTTCTTAATCCCCACACATATTGCCAAGGTTCTGTGCACCTTCGCACTACCTCTCCCGAGCTTAACAAACGCCTTTCTTAGGAGACCCATATTACTCGAAGTGTAAATATGCACATATGAAATTGGGCCTATGGTTAACAAAATCACATTTCATTTCCTTTAATTTGAGCCACTACAGGAGGCTCAAGTAGTTACGTATACAAGTCATTTTCGACCATACAAATCCTTACTTGCTTAAATACAAAACCAATCAAAATGAAGAAAACAATCAAATTATCAAACAAGCATGCACATTCCTTAAACATTCATGGGGTATTCATCCTTATTTTACATTCACAGTTCAGTTTCACTCGGTATAAGAATACTTATCTATTATGAGTTGCAACCAATTAACTAACTATGGGTGTCCTTTCCACCCAACCATAGGTTCAGAGGAATTCAATCTTAGCACTCTCGCCACCCTCGTTCCAAGCCATGATATCAATAGGAAAAATTTATGCCATTTCTTCAAAGACGACTTCTCTGTCACGCCCTCCGCGAGGTTTATCAAATTCTCCCTCAAAACCAAGCTCGTGAACTTTCACTCAGGTTAGGTCTTCTACATTCCTCAGGGTTTCATTTCCTCATTTTTCTCCCGTAACCAAAATTATTTTCTCAGGGTTTCATTTACACATAAGAGGTTGCAAGTTCAAATCCAGAGGGGGGTAGGGTATGTATACCTCCATAGACTTTATTAGTCAAATCGTTGGGCGGAGGAGGGTTCCTTGTCCCACAAACAAGGGGGTCTCATACACAAATTTGGTGTGGCTTGGCCGTGACCTTAAAAATAGATTAGTATATTATTATTGTTTTTATTAATGTATTTAATTAATATATATATTTGAATTATTGTCGTTTATGATTAATGTTTTCTTATAAAAAAAAATCCTAATGTTTTTATAATTATTGTTTGTACATTATTATTAATTATTAATTTTTTTAGAATTAATGTTTTTTCATTATTATTATTATTATTATTATTATTATTATTACAAGGTGAATCAGTAACAACGACAGTATCGTACTCGCGTGACACGGGGTCGAATCTTGTCGGCTACCTTATAACCCCTAGGGAGAAACGCACAACCCGCAAGCATGCCCTCCAAGTAAATCGGGGTGAGAATCGACCTTGAGACCTCTTTTTACATATTTCCTTCCATTTACATGGCACTTGCCAATCAGTCTACACCCCTGCGGGCCATAGTTTTTTCATTATTATTATTATTACTACTACTATACACTTATTTTTTATTATTTGTTTCTTTTTATATTTAAAATTATTTAAATTCATATTTATATTTATATTTATATTTATTAGTTTTATATTTACTATTTTTTAAATGTTTTCAATTTTTTTAATGTTTTTTTTTTAATTAATTTAGACTCAATTTTTTGGGATTTGGTTTTATTGAATGATATGTGTTTTCAAGAAGAACAATTCAAAATTGCAATTTTTATTTTTTTTGTTATTATTAGGGAGAGTCATTATCCATATTTTATTTAATATTTTACTTTTCATGTGTATTCATGTTCTTTTCATTATGCATACTACATTTTTCTCAACCGGGATTATGGACAACATACAATTTTAAAATTTTAGTTGGGCTCTATATCAGATTGCCAAACATGAGGAATACTTTACTCTTTTAAAAAATATCATCTACAGAGCACCACATATTTGACACTACATTGTATTTTTTGCTAAGGATGAAGAATTCACTATTGCAACTACAACATCTTTTTGATAACATTGGTGTTAGTGTAAATTTGTCTTGGGTGTGTCTTGGACTAGTATAGTCTTTATATAGTTGTTGAATAAAATTGCGATGAATAGAGTTTTCTAAATTTGAAAAGATATTTTCTTAATATGTTTTTTAAATTTCATTAAAATATTTGTTTAATATGAAAATATCATATGAAGTTTTCCATTAAAAAAGATGTATACTTCCTTTTTTTTTATACATGCACTATTGTAAATTTAATAGTAAAATAATTATATTTTGTATACTTATTTAGCAATTGTTCTTGTTGGATTACTCAGAGGGGGGTGAACCAGTAATATAGCAACATAATCATTTTTCACCATAAAATGCAAGTGTTATATCAATGTAGCATTATCATCCAATAGTTGCATAGTAAATAAACAATGAATAGATTAAAAATCATACACATACACAGTTCACCAATTTTTTACGTGGATACCCAAAGCGGGAGAAAACCAGAGAATTATTTTTCTTATATGTCTTTAAGAATTACATTCACTCGAAGCACCAACTTCCTTTGTTTTCCAATTGCAACTGTAAGGAGGCTCCAACCCCCTAGTTTCTCAAGCTACAACTTGAAGGAAACTCCGACTCCCCAATTCTCTCGCTACAACCAAAAGGAGGCTATACCCTTAGGGAAACTGCAACTCTTCAACTCTCTGGATACAACTAGAAGGAGTCTACAACCACCCATCCTTGCCCCCTCCAACTGCCTGGCGTAGAAGTAGAATGATGGAACCACTGTCACATTATCATTGTGAGATATACTGCTTTAAACGTGTACCGATCAAACTATAATCAACCTGTACCAATAACTTGTGCCAACATGTACCATACGTCAACATGTACAATAAAAAAATGCATGAACCATGCACCAAATTTGTACAAATAACCTGTCCAAACAACCTGTAATCAACTTGTACCATAAAAAAGTGCATCAACCATGCACCAACGTGTATCTCAACCTATACCATAAACAAGTGCATCAACTATGAACCAAATATGTACCAGTCATGCATCAAATACACATAAAATATGACTCATCAAGATGTACCAACATCATCAACTATACACCTCATGTATGTGCCAACTCATCAACTACTTATCTCAACCATGTACCCAACATGTACCTCAACCAAAATCCCTCACCAATTTTTTCATCCAAATCTGATTTGTAACTCTATAATAGATCTTTTATATATCATCGCATACCTGCAAACCTTCCCTAACAAGAGACTATCATTTTCATGAAACATTACTTTAGTCTCACATGACTAATTTTGGATTAGTCAACAACCCTAACTTGAAATAATCATAACTATGTATTTGTAATGAATAAAGATCTTAAAATAGTACAGAATTATCTTCAGTGTCTTTTATGCAGTTCCTCCAGGTTTCACTACTTGGAACCTCTCATAAAAGGAGTTATAGCAAAAATGACATACCTTGTTGAATTTTGGGTTATTATAGAGATAGAACTTGTAGAGCATGTCACACATGGAATATTTGTTGTATGGATTTGAAAATGGTAGACATAATACTAAAGACGGTACACTAACCAAAAGATTTGGTCTTAATGAATTTAGATATGTTATGAAGAAGTTATGACGTTTTTACCTGAAACACATGTTTTAGACTAGTTTCAGGACTAGACACAAACCCTATTTTTCACGGAGTGTAACTCCAAAACTAAAACGACCCACAAGACGATTTTTTTATCAAATCTACTTGGATATGTTTCCTCAACTCCCTCCCAATTTCATGGTCTGACTCATTCTAGAAAAAATATTATTGCGAAAAATGGTGAGATGACCTATAAATAACATACCTTAGAAAAGATCATCAAAATAATTCATCCTCCCTTGAATTTCATCCTTCTTTACTTCACCTTCCCTATGAAATTAGGCTTAGATATTCTTTGGTTAGCTCAATCACTTGTATATATTCAATATTCTCAAGTGTGATTGAAATGAGAGAGCCTTGCCTCTTATTTATACTTTCATGTAGCATCCTCAAGGGGTTACCTTTTAACCATCTTAACCCACTTTCTTTATTTTAGAGCTAACCCACTTCTAACTACTTGTCCACTTAGTAATTTATCCACTAAATTTATCATTTAAATAGTTTCTTTTGTATTCACTTTGACTTATATTACACTCATCACTTCACTTTATTATTTAAATTACCTTCTAACCATCTTAACGCACTTTCCTTATTTTAGGGCTAACCCACTTCTAACCGCTTGTCCACTTAGTAATTTCTCCATTAACTTTATTATTTAAATAATTTCTTTTGTATCCACTTTGAATTATAGTACACTCATCACTTCAATTTATTATCTAAATAATTTCTTTTTTTAAACCACTTTGACTTTGACCTTTTGGGGCTTCTAGATGACTCATGAGAGTTCTCCAACTTCACATGGCCATAAATCTCTAACCGTGAGGAGTTATGTGACGTTCCACATACCACCAAAAATGGAATAATATGTATTATCCATATAGAATAGTATTACCTTAAAATATATCAAAACTCATACAATTATACATCAAACAAACTTGGGTCCATTACCCAAATTTTTGTGCTACCGAAATTTTCTACCGGACTTTCTTCAAGGGTTGACATCAATGAAAAAACACCCAAATAATCAACAATATCCCCCTTTGGCATTGATGAAAACACTATGATGCAATATTGAAGTCATATCACTCATGTTCCCCTTGTGACCATCGCTCCCCCTGGAACCATGCCTCTGTGCTCTTTCTCCAAGCATTTACATTTGCATATGATAAATCTCTTCCCCTTTGTAATCAATGGAAAATGTATCTTTCCATACGGGGCTACTCCCCATAACTGAACTATCTTTGTGGATACTCCCCCTGACTAAAATCTTCATGAAACCAATCCCCCAACCTAAACTTTCCTCTTGATGGTGCTTCCTCATGTAAATATAAGACATATAATATAAGCATTCAAAAGAATTAATTTTGGAGTAGAAATTACTCCGTGTCTCTCGAGAAAATACTCAAAGGCTTCCTTTGGAAGTGGTTTTGTAAATATGTCTACCACTTGTTCTTTTGTGCCCACATATTCAAATCTGAAGTTCTTCTCTACAACTTGTTCCCATAGAAACTGATACTTTATTGGAATGTGCTTCGTCTTGTAGTGCATCATCGATTTCTTTGAGATAATGATGGTGCTTGTATTATCACAATAGATTAGAATGGGATCATCATATTAAACCTGTATATCTGTCAATTGTTTTTTCATCCATAGAACCTGAGTACAACATCATGTTGTTGCAATATACTATGCTTCAACTGTAGATAAAGATACTGATGATTGTTTATTTCTTATAAAATATACTAAACACTAACTCAAGTAAACAAATTATCCACTGGTGCTTCACAGGTCATCAATGCAACCTGCCCAATCCGCATCTGTGTAGGAAATAAGTTATAGATCCTTTCCTTTTGGAGACCATAATCCAAACTCTTTTGTTCCTTTGATATATTTGAACTGAAAATCCTCTTCACTGCTAATAAATGTGATTCCTTTTGTGTTGCTTGAAATCGTGGAACCTATTTAAATTCCTGCATTACATCTGGTTTGGATGTTGTCACATATATTAAGCTACCAATCATTGACCTGTATTGCATCTGGTCTGTAGACTTTCAGTCATCATCTTTTCTCAACTTGCAACTGGTTTGCATAGGAGTGATAATTGGTTTACAATCTTCCATTCCAAACCTCTTTAGCATTTATTTGATATAATTATTTTGAGAAATAAAAATTCATTGGTTTCTTTGACGTATCTGAAGACCCATAAAGAACGATAGTTCTCCGAGTAATGAAATTTCAAATTCATTTTGCATATCCTTTGCAAGCTTTTGGCTTAACCTGTCATCATTGCTTCCAAAAAATAATATCATCAACATAAACTTCAATTAATAAAATACTATATTAAGTTACCTTGATGTAGAGGTTGTTGTCTGCACTTCATTTTCTGAACCCTGTCTGCTTTAGATATTTATCCAGTCTAGAGTACCATGCTCCATGAGACCTTTTTAGACCATACAAAGACTTCTTCAATTTACACACATAATCTGCATTTTCTGACAATTGAATCTTTCTGGTTGTTCAATGTATACTTCTTATCTAAGTTACCCATTCATAAAATATGATTTTACGTCCATCTGATACACTTTAATATTATTAGAGAATTCATAATCTAAAAGAAATCACATTGATTCCATTCTAGCAACTGCGGAAAATGTCTCTTCAAAGTTGATTCCTTCAACATGTGCGTATCCTTTACATAATGACGTAAAACCCCAACCCTCTGTCTGAGATCCGCACACAGGATCATTCTAAATTCTCCTCGAGCCGAAGTGACTCCTTCAGATACCTATTGGAACCTCACGAATCTAATCCATACGTCCTTCGTGAAAACCCGCCCTGTGCAACTTAACACCAGGCATGAGCCTTACACCTCCATGCGACCACAACCAAGCCTTAGCACAAGCGCCTCTCACAACTTGCAAGTTCATGAGTCGAAGACCCTCAACTCGTCTTTCTCCAAACGTCGATACCCGAGATGAGATATGGGTATGGATCCTCCTTGCTAGGGCCTTACACATATATCCACTGGCTAGGGATGAGTTCTAGCACTACTTGCAACTCGCGACTTCGCGAGTTGGAGTGTTGAAACCTCATGCTCATCCTTTGCGAAATCCTGAAGCACGATAAGTCAACGATGGGTTGACCCCTTCCAAGGTGACGCATCTATGCCACCTGTCACCTACTTCCACCTTTTTTGTGCGCTCTATATTTGTTCCACCTGTTAACCACGCGGTCTCCACCTAACGGGTGTGACACGTATTTGCACAAGCCCTCGGGGCTCATCACTTTGCGACTTTAGTGATCAAGGTGCAACTCAATCATCCTCCGAAACCCCGATACACAAGGTAGCGAGGCGCCAAATCTCATGACTCTCCTTCCTCCTTGATCGATAGTTCAGGTCGAATCATGATCTCACAACTCGGGGGTTTGTAGCACAAACAACTTTGCCTCTGGGCTCATGATACCCGAATTCACGAAATAATCCAATGACTCTTGCAACTTCAACACTTCCTTCACGAAGACCTCTCACCATCCATATGGCTCCTTTCTTGGGTGCTTCTAAGTGCTTAAATCCCTCGCAACTTGGTGCGATCCTAGGGCTCTCGACCTCCACAGTACATATCTAATGGTAGTTGTAACTCCTCCTTGAGCATGTAATTCTTCCTTTCCCTTGGAATATTTTCAAAGTTTCAAAAGCATCAGCCTTTGCTTCCTCTATGAGCTCGATCTAACTTTGATGAACTCACCCACATTCTAGGAATGTTGTCCCTCCTAAGCTCCTCAAACTATAAACCCTCCAAAGGGGTTTCTTTTCCTCTGTGACTCCTTGCAAGGTCCTTGCATGCAATTGTGCTATCTCCTATGATATTATATATGGCTTTGACCTTAATGTGTCTATGTCCCTTTCTCTCCTTGAAGGGATTTAAGTGCCCTTTGCAACTTCCTCCTCAAGTACGCTTTGCCGAGTCTGTAGGGTGTTTAGTAATCCTGTGAGTGTCTCCTTCTGTGATACTTCTCTTATCTCAGAACTTGAAAGAGAGTTATTCTCGGTGCAATCCTTGCACTCGCTCAATTCCCTCCTAGTAGAGCTTCTACAGAATCTCCAGTGACTCTGTCTTCTCACTGAACTCAAAATAGAGTTCCTTCTGTGCACCTTGTGCATCCAATCAATGCCCTCTTGGTAGAGTCTCACATAATTCTCAAACATTATGTCTTCCCTGTGTCCTCCTCTACACAGTTCTTCCTTCAAGGTGTTCAACAACCTTGAGACCTCCTCCTTGAGTCAATGACTTCCTCTGGTGCGCCCTCCTGGCACTTCTTTGTCTAAATTCCGCAGAATTCAAAAGTGCACTCTATGCACTGGCTTAGAGAACCCACAGTGTTCTATCATGCAACCTCTTACATGAAGATACAAAGAACCCAAAAATGAAATCAAAGAACTCTGAATAGATAGTGGAAGCTATCTATCCCTGTAAATGCACATCTAACATACATCTACAACATATCATAAACACATAAATACATTCATCAAAAAACACAGAATAACATGCAAGAAAAACTACTCTGATTGTATTAATATGAAATGCCTCTTTACAATGTGCTCAAGCCTGGACTGTAACAAGGTCATAGCTTCTTCTCTTCTCCGTATTCTCTGTTCTACTCTCTTCAAACTAACTCCTACATATACAAAGGAGATCTTTTTACAAAGAGGGGCTCCTCGAGCTCTTCCCTCCATCTCACCAACTCTCATTAAATTACATTCAATTACATTGAATGGTTGTCTAGTCCGAATCGGATCTAGATCTCATCCTTACAATCAATTAAGGCAACCTTTATATAAATCCTATGCACATGCATGGATTTTGTCTCTTCGACCTTACAACATTTAATACAATTTTCAAAATTTGAAAAACAACGACAAGGATACGCCTCTCTCCTCCATTGAATGCATGCTTGATGTGTTGGTTGGATGGCACATAGCTGGCTTGGAGTGATCCTCCTGCATCACATACCAATCTATCTTTGTCCCTTCTAACATATCCATCTTCATTCAATTTATTCTTGAATACCCACTTTGTGCCAATCACATTCTTATTCTTTGGGCTTGGAACCAATTCTCAAGTGTCATTGTTCTTTATTTGATCCAATTCTTCATCCATGGCCTTATTCCAAAATTCATCCTTACTAGCCTCTTAAAAAATGTTTGGTTCAATCATAGATGAGAGTGCTAGGTGCGTTTGTTTTGGTGAATGGATTCTTCTTCTAGTCTCAACTCCTTCATATTTGTTTTCGATAATCTGATCTAAAGGATGATTCTTATGTACTTGTTTGCTAGGTGTTTTTGGAGGCTCTTGATGAACTTTCTCTTCTACTTATGTCTCATCCTCTTCATCTTCCCCTTATACTTCTTATTAATCTTCCACTTCTTCTTCATAAAGTTGTTCCATTGATTGATTTTCTTCTTCCTTTAATTTTGAGACACCTGTTTCATCAATTGTTACATGGATGCTTTCCACAACTTTGTTCAATATCAGATTGTAATACTTGTATGCTTTCCTTGGACTTGAGTAACCAACAAGTACTTCTATGTCAACACGAGAGTTAAAATTTTCCATTCTCTCATCTTCTCTTTTGATGTAGAATTTGCTTCCAAATACTCTGAAGTGCTTCACATTTGTTGGTATTCCTTTCCATAGCTCATAGGGAGTTTTGTCATTGTTTTTTCTGAGCATTACTCTATTTTGAATGTGAAATATCATATGGACTTCATGTGTCCAAAAAATATCTCTCAATTTGGAATCCATTAACATTGTTCGAGCCATTTCATGTGTAATTATCATCCATTATGATAATGTTCCTCTTTCTTTCAACCACTCTCTTAACCAATCTATGAATTCGTGCTCTTGTCCACTGTCATATATATTTCCAAACATGCTAAGTGTACTTATGAATCCATCTTTTTCCATACTATCCAAGACTCTACCGCACAATTGTCCATAATGTTGACCCATTTATCACTATACTATCATGAAGTCTTCACTACTACAACTGATTGTACTTTTGTTAACTAACTTCTCTAGATTTGTCTTCTCAAACTTTGCAAGTTTCTCAAAGGATGGTTCTTTGGTCTGTCACAATTATCACATAAACTCCCCCTATATAATATTCATATTACATGGGAGTTTCTAAGCTAAATGGCTCAGAACAATTCCTTCTCTGATGTGTATCCATCATCATCTTCATTGGTAGATTCATCATCTCTCTAAGATCTGACTTCTTTCTTTGTATCTGTGGATTTATCTTTCACTACAATGCCTGAAAGTACAATCTCTTGAAACTATTCCTCATTTACCTATCCTTCTTTTCTTTCAGTTATTTTCCAAACCTTTATGTATCTGACATCTTTATTTTTCTCTATAGAATTTTCTTCATCTCATTTTATTTCCAATCTTGCGATCTCTGGGACCTCGTATTTCTTCATTCGTTATTCATATTTTCTTGTCCATACTCTCTTATATCTGATATCATTTTTCTCTTTCATGGAAGTATTGATCATGCTTCTACAATAACTAGCTATGTGTCCATAGTTATGACATTTGTAACATTCAATGTCACGTGGGGCCACATAAGAATTTATTTCTTGAACATTTCTTTTATAATCATTGCAATCTGTAACCTTATGTACAAAATTAGTACAATAAAAACAATGACCATAAAATAAATTTTCATACGTGGGAGTGAATGATCTTCTTTGTGGTGTATTCATTCCGAATTTTTGGCTTTAGCATGGATGGTCTTCTTGAAGATGTATCTTCAATAGTTTTCTTAGATTCTGGTTCACCATGATTCTTTCCTTTGCATACTTCTGCATAAATCTTTTTATTTTCTTCATTCTTCTTTTCTAGCAACCTAGAGTTCTTCTCTTCATTTTATATAACTGATGTGGATGTTTATGTCTCTTCAACATTCTTGTTGAGCTTGACGATTTTACTTCTCCATGTGACATTTTTTTATTCAATCTTCTCAACCTCTTTTTCTTTGTTCATTATCTGAGACTTCATGACTTCTTTTGTTCTTTTCTCTTCTTCAAGCTGAATTTTTAATGTGATTATTTCTCCTTCAAGTCCTTTTTCTTCTTGAACAAACTCTGCCTCAAGATGGTTTAGATCATTAGTTCTTTTCTTAAGATGATATCTCAATATCTTCTCTCTCATTTATGCTTCTTCCTTATGTGTTGCTATGTTGGCTTCCAAATACTTCTTTTGATTTTCAATATTTTCTTAGATCTTTTTGGATTCTTCTCGTTGAGTTCTTAAGTTATCGATGACCTATTGGGCGTCTTAAAAAATTTGAACAATTTCCATTTGTTTCATCGGTTCTTTCTTGAGTGACTTATTTTCTTCTCTTAGTTCATCTAAAGCAGTAGTCAATTCTTCTTCATAATTTTCTTCCTTTTCAATTAGTTTTTCTGTCTCATTTCCTTCATGACATTCTATTTCTGTTGTACAGGATAAGTCAATTGAGAGGGGGCGGGTGAATCAGTTGTATAAAATTTCTTTCATTTTATAAGAAGATTACTTATTAATAAATAAATCATGCCTTTAACATTTAACTTGCAGTAATACATTTAACCAATAAATATACAATAACATAAATGAAACAGTGACACAGTGATTTTTCATGAGGAAATCCAAAAGTTAAAAACCTCTTCTTCTTATGAATGAAAGGCAAGCTCCAACTCCTCTTTACATTCTTATTTTATCTGAGCTACAACCCAGATGAGGTTGCTACCTCTGTTTCTTCATCACCTACTAAATGGAAGCTACAACTCCCAGATGTACAAGCACCAACTTGTATAGGAGACTTTTACAGTCTCCCC
>SNQJ01S0029686.1:29416-41337 GCA_010110895.2 Picea sitchensis | reverse complement strand
TGTATAGGAGACTTTTACAGTCTCCCCTTGCTCCTCCCTACCACCCTAGAATCCTTCTCTGTCACTAAGAACCTGCAAACCAGCTCTTTATCTTCTCTGGCAAAGGATTCATTATTCAAGTCCTCTCTGTTTATATAATCATATCAAAATCTATTCTTCTCCCCTTGATCTTTTCTATATCTTCATCATTTCTTCTTACTGTCCCTATATGATTTTATTTTGGTTTTATATTCATTTACAGAAATGAATTTTACCTTAGAGCTACGGTTGTACCATTAATTCCAAACACACCAACCATACACAGTCACTGCGTGTTTCTTTTATACACTACAACCCCTTCAGTTACCCCTCAAATCCCTAGAACAATGCTTCAACAACTGAAACGCCAACCATCCAAGAACCATGATTCGGTTCTGCTAACTAAATCGTAACTGAACAATTAATCATGAAGAGAAACAATAGCCCCTCGATCAGATTTCCAATTATCCAACACCGTTGGATTACAAGCACAGGGTCTCATGTTGATTTCACCATTTCACATTTCGACATTTCGGCATTTCGACATTCTTGTGGTGAAGAGTCTCGACTCTTCATGTTACGATCGTCAAAAATGAGCTTAGATTGGTGCTAGCTCCTCCCTCTCACATGACCACTGACGGTGACCACAACCTACATCAAAAGGTGTTTTTCCCTTCGAGTCATCATGACTCCAACATTATAAAATTCATGATCACAAAATCTTTGAAGTGATTGGACGATTCACATAACCCACTGAGATGGACAATTGATGGGATTTCAGAGTTTTTCCTTTCAGGTTTTTGAGACTCACAATAGCCCCTTTTGGAATTTCAGAGTTTGACACTTCATGATGGTGGAGTTTTTTCTTGCTAGGTAAAAAGCCTGAAATAGAAAGTTTCGATGTGACGTAAACCTGTTGACGTCACATGTGGATTGACACATGTCAAATAGCTACCACATGTCACTCTGATTCGTGACTTACGTGTGCCTGAAATGTTGAATCAACTTGACACTTGTCATTGCCTGACTGTGTCATTTGTCCTTAGCTGACGTGGTTTGCTGACATGGTTTGTTGATGTGTTTTTTTGGGATTCCAAGGTTCGCTACTTCAAAGGTTAAACTTCCTTTGATCTTTGATTTCCCGGTCTGCAAAACTCTGAAATGGAGTCTTTGACATGCTATGATCTTTCACATTTTGTGATTTTATCATTCTTGTCATGAGTTTCCTTGACACTTCCAACTCTGAATATCTGAAAATCCGAAATGGATATTAAGTCGTGGTTTCAAATTTCGCGATTTCATCATTCTTGTCATGAGTGTCCTTGACACCTCCAACTCCTGGTATCCGAAACTCCGAAATGGAGATTAATTCATGGTTTCGGTATGTCGAGAGACATGCTGATCTCCAAATTAGCAACCACCGTGCCTGTGAAAACTGATCCATGGTGCCTATGCAAACTGACCAACAAACTTCCCCTTTGGCATTTTAAAGTTTGACATTAATGAAAAAACCAAGCCCTGTGCAAATTGTGCAAACAACCCTACTGTGTAAACTGCCCTGCGCAAACTGTGCAAACTAACCTACTTTGTAAACTGCCCTGTGAAAACTGCAAGCCCTGCCAACAAACTCCCCCTTTGGCATTGACGAAAAAATTTAAATATCTTCTCCCCATTTTGACATGTATGGAAAAGGAATCAACCATACTCCCCTGAGAAAATAAAATCACTTGGAAAGATGTATCATTTCAACAACAACTCCCCCTATCAATAATAGTCAATAAACCTATGCAGTCTAATTTTTATAATGAAGCCCGTGTAATATTTGAGAATGAAATGAAATCATAGAGGGTAAACCCCCAATTGATCCCTGAGACTTTCAAATTTCATTTTAGATAAAGGTTTAGTAAATACATCTTCTATCTAATCCTTTGTGCCAACATATTCCACTTTAATAACTTTAGACATAACCTTCTCTCTTAGAAAATGAAATTTAATGGGAATGTGCTTTATTTTGGAATGCATAACAAGATTTTTAGAAATACTAATTGCACTGGTATTATCACAGAAGATAGGTATCGGTTCATTATAATGAATGTGTATATCTTCCAGCATCTGTTTCATCCATATAACCTGAGTGCAACAAGTTCCAGCTGCAATGTATTCTACTTCAAAAGTAGAAAGAGACACTGCTGATTGTTTTTTACTTGACCAACTTACAAGACATCCTCCAAGAAAAAATGTTGCTCCACTAGTACTCTTCCTGTCATCAACACAACCTGCCTAATCAGCATCAGTGAAACCATATAAATCAAGATGATTACCTATAGGATACCATAAACCATACTCGGTTGTCCCCTTAAGATATCTGAAAATTCTTTTGACGACAAGTAGATGAGAAGGTTTTGGTGAAGCCCGAAACCTACCAACTTGACAAACTGCATGCATAATATTAGGTCTTGTAGCTATAGCATAAAGAAGACTACCAATCATAGATCTGTATACTGTCTGATCAACATCTTTAGTATCATCAAACTTACTTAATTTACAACCAGTAACCATGGGAGTGCTAACTGGTTTAGAATCTTCCATCTGAAATTTCTTAAGCATTTTATTGATATACTTGGTTTGAGAAATGGAAATACCTTTATTAGATTGAGTAATTTTCAAGCCTAAGAAAAACTTCATGATGCAGGAGCATTGCCAACACATCAAGCGAGCCAGCGTGGAAGCCAAAGGATAGCTGGACAAGCCAGCACAAATTTTGAAATTTGCTTGAAGTTGATGCGCGATATTAAATGAGCCATTAAGATGAGGCGCACTTGTAAATTGTAAATGGAACTTGAGCCATTTTCTCTCGTCCTTAGTAGGTAGAAGGAATTTAAAGTAGTTAATGTAGGTAGATAGAATTTAATTCTAGATTAGACAGTTTTAGAGTGCAAGAGGGAAACGGGATATAGACACCCTCATTGTGTATTGTAACATTATTGAAGATTGAAGCAGGAGAAGAGCAAGAGCATGCAGAGAACTATGTAATAACACCCATGTACAGATATTTGGATTAATAGAAGAGATTGATTCAAATTCATGGTTTTGTGTTAGTCTCTGTATATGCATCTTTGAATGATATGGTCATGAATGTTTGCTTCCTATTATACATTTGCTTTTATGTGCTGTGTATATGATTTCATGTTTGAGTTTGAAGTCTGAAAGGAAGAAGGAATGGGTTTCAATTGTTTCTCTATCTGAGCAAGGATTCCTGCAAGGAGTGCAGTTGAATTGTCCGCAAGGTGTGCATTGATAGGGGGTTCAGATAGACTCACTTTTGTTCTCATTCGCTCAGAAGTGCAGGTTTGGCACAGGAGCCGTGCAAGGAGTGCGCAAGCCAATCTAAGTTTTAGGGTTGTGAACCTGAGTGAATTGTTAAGAGACTGCTACTGCAGGAGTGCGCAGGGTCGAAGGAAGTTCAACACTTTGGAGTGTTTGAAAGCTATCGCAAGGATTGCATGCAAGGGGGTCTTCGATAAGACTCAGAGTTATAAGAAAAGCTCAGGAAGGATAAGGCCTTCGAAATTGTTGAAGAACAGTGCAAGGGAAGTCGCGACTAGAGGAATTAGAAAGGTGTCGCAAGTTTGCACGCAGGCGAACGAGTTTCATGGAGGAACATTTGGTCATTTGAAGAAATCATCTAGGAGGAATGGACGGTCAGAATCCTTCGAGGAGAGTTTGCAAAATTCCGTGAGCCGTCAGATCTCAGAAAGGAGCAGGGAGGTTACGGTAAGCACGTCGAAGGTTTCAAAGCTTAGGAGGGACATGACCGTAGATTCGAGCTGCGAGGGCCGTCATATTTACTCATGAATTTTCATATCGGAGTTTCGTGGGTTGAACTCCGTAAACAGTGCAACAAGAGTCGCGAAATCGTGAAACGCGATATCCTGATAGTCAAAGGGATAGTGTGGGGCCACAAGGGTCAGAGTGGGAGACAGGTGGCACGAGTTATCGGAGTTTCGTGGTGAGAAGTCCCGAAGCATATGCATTAGGATTCACGATATTGTGAATTCCGAAATCCCGATAGAGGTGACGGGCCGTTGAATAGTCAACCTTGCACGTGTGTCAAAGTTTTGGCATATCGGGATTCAGGAGTCAGAGAAGCGAGGTATTTGAAATCGCAAGTGGCAAAATCGCGATAAGGAAAACCCCAATAGGAGAAAATCAGTGTTGACTGGTTGTCATGTTTCGGGGATTCGAGAGACCTACGCCTGACCATTGGATTCTCGAAGTTGCGAATTCCGATATCCTGATTTGTAAAGAGGGGATCCCATGAGGTGTTCCGTGGATGTGGATTTCTTGAGAGGGAAATAGAAGAACTGTTTGGAGTTCTTGGGGCCTAAGGGAAGGAAAGATTCTGTGTGCACGCTGACCTTCCGACCTGCGAGCTGTGAGTTTTCGGGCGTTGCCGTCAGTTTGGTATCAGAGCACATAAAGATTATTTTCTTTCTGTAGCAGAGAAAGAGAATTCACCATGCTGCCCAGGAGAAGCGATATGCAATCACCCGATCCAGAGGAGAGGGAAATGTCGAGAAGAAGAGGTAGGCAGATGACAGATCTAGTCATGGAGAGAGAAATGTGTGATCTGCGAGCTAGGCTCGACGACATGGAGACAACACAAAGATGCACAGTTAGTGCGGGGGATCTAAGTGATTCTAAAAGTGAAGCTGAGGCTGAACATGAAGAAGAAGTTGCAACTGAATATGCATCAAATGAACGTTTGATCAGAGCTATTTCCACGATGGGTGCAAGAGCAAAGATGGACATTCCAATTTATGAGGGAAATCTGGATGCAGAGGAGCTTCTAGACTAGCTTCGAGCTCTAGACACATACTTTGACTATGAAGATGTCAAGGAAGACAAGAAAATCAAGCATGCTGTCACAAGATTGAAAGGACATGCAACATTGTGGTGGGATTAACTACAAGCTGATAGATGCTGCAAGGGCAAGCAAAAGATCAAGAGCTGGGACAGAATGATCGTGAATATGAAGGCGAAATTCATCCCCAGAGACTATCAAATTACTCTGTTCAGGAGAATGCAGAACCTAAGACATAAGCTGATGACAGTGAAAGAATACACTGAGGAATTCTATAAACTGAACATCAGGGTAGGTCACCGGGAGAGCGATGATGAAAAAGTTACCAGATATATGAATGGCCTGAGATATGATATCCAGTATGAGATGAGCATGGTAACCACCTGAACGGTGGAAGATGCTTATCAGATGGCTCTGAAAGCTGAGGAGAAGCTGAGCCGAAAGAAGAGTCAGAGAGGCCAAGGAAGAAGTCAACCCAGAGGCAAATCGGTTGCCTAGGAAAAATACCAGAAGCCCAAAGAGGACTGGAAGAAACCTCAGACTCGAACTGAGAGAGGTAGAACCTCACAGAGAGGGCCATATGTTGAATAGAGAGGGAAACATACTGAGCAGAGAGGAGATTATGCTGACAACAACACTTTTCCTCATACTAGAGGCAGAGGAAGAGGAAGAGGTGGAATAATCACATGCTTCACATGTGAAAAGAATGGGCACAAGTCTTATGAGTGTCCAGAGAAAAAGAAGGAAAGTGGAGAGTCTCACATCGTCGAAGAACAGAGGTGAGATGTTGAGGAAGAAGATGATGAAGGCGGAAGATCACTGATGATGCGAAAAGTCCTTTTGACACCCGAGAAAGAGGTGGAGAGTTCAGTCCAAAGGACCAGACTTTTCAGGACTGCTTGCAAGACCAAGGACAGGGTATGCAAGGTCATTGTAGACAGTGGTAGCATGGATAACCTCGTATCTACGAAGATGGTAGAGAAGCTGGAGCTGGAGACGACTGATTATCCAAGCCCATACAGACTTCCGTGGCTACAAAAGGGACACTAGGTAACTGTCACTAAACAATGTTTAGTTGAATTCAAGATAGGAGGATATAATGATAAGATACTATGTGATGTCATTCCCATGGATGTTTGTCATCTATTGTTGGGTAGACCATGGCAATATGACAGGAATGTGATTCATGATGGGAGAATGAACACATACACCCTAGAGAAGAATGGGAGGACACACATGTTGCTTCTGATTAAGGATAAGGAGGTGAAACCAGAAGTAAGCAACACTGTACTTCTCATGAGTGGGAAGGAAATTCTTACAAAGGTTAAGAAGAAGGAGGATCCACATTTCATTTTGGTCAGGAAACCAAGAATGTTTTGACCAGCACAAGGGTGGATGATTCACCAGAGGAGGTTCAGGAACTACTGGAAGAGTTCGCTGACATAGTAGTGGATGAAATACCTCGTTCATTACCACCGATCAGAAGTGTGAGTCATCATATTGATCTCATACCAGGAGCCAGTTTGTTGAACAAAGCTGCGTATAGATTGATGCCACAAGAGAATGAAGAGTTGAAGAGGCAAGTCCAGGATTTGTTGGACAAAGGTTTGGTCAGGGAAAGCTTGAGTCCATGTGCTATTCCAACAGTACTCAGTCCGAAGAAAGACGGAGGATGGAGGATGTGTACTGACTCGAGGGAGATCAATAAGATAACCATTAGGTATAGATTTCCATTGCCAAGGATGGATGATCTGATGGATTTCTTTAGTGGAGCAAAGTATTTTTCAAAGATTGATTTGAAAAGCGGTTATCACCAAATCCGCATGAGAGAGGGTGACGAATGGAAGACAACATTCAAAACCAACGAAGGATTCTATGAATGGCTTGTTATGCCGTTTGGATTAACAAATGCGCCAAGTACCTTCATGAGGTTGATGAACGAAGTACTGAGGGAGTTCATCGGGAATTTTTTTATTGTGTATTTGGATGACATACTGGTTTACAGTAAAATAGTGGCCGAACATCTAAAGCATTTGGCTACAGTGATGCAGAGGTTATAACAGGAGAAGTTGTTGATTAACATGAAGAAATCCTCATTCATGAAGATAGAGCTCATTTACTTTGGGTTTTTTATTTCGGCAAATGAGTTGAGGATGGATCCAGATAAGGTGGAAGTGATCAAGAATTGGCCATAACCGAAAAAAAAATTTGAGGTGAGAAGTTTTCATGGATTGGCTAGTTTCTACCGGAAGTTCATCAGGAATTTCAGTGGAATTAGCGCAACAATGATGGATACAGTGAAAAAAATATACAAGTCTTTTCACTAGACAGTAGAGGCTGAGAAGAGTTTCAATCTGTTGAAGAGGAATATTACGGAACAACCAGTTTTGGTGTTGCCGGATTTCCAAAAGACATTTCAGGTGAAATGCGATGCAAGTAGATTTGCAATCGGGGCAGTCTTAAGTCAGGAAGATAGGACGATAGCATACTTCAGTGAGAAGCTAAATGAAGTGAAGGTGAAATAATCCACTTATGATAAGGATTTCTATGCTATCATCCAGACATTGAAGAAATGGAGGCATTACTTGATCCCGAAAGAATTTGTCTTATACAGTGACAATCATGCACTGAAGTTTGTGACTCAACAGGAAAAGTTGAATCAGAAACATGTCAAATGGGTTGAGTATATGCAGAATTTCACTTTTGTGATTAAACATATTTCTGGTACTGCTAACAAAGTGGTTGATGCTTTGAGTAGGAAGTGTTTGTTGTTGTAGGAGTTCAAAGACAAAACGTTGGGTTTTGATGATCTCAGGGACATGTACGCAGATGATCCAGACTTCAGGGAGGCGTATGAAGCAGATGAGAATCCAATTCTCAGATATAGAAGCAAATGGATGGAGTATATGATCTAGGAAGGATTACTATTTAGAGGTAATCAGCTGTGTATTCCGAAATGATCCATGAGGGAGAACTTGTTGAAGGAGAAACACAGTGGAGGATTAGCAGGGCACTACGGTCATGACAAGACATTCACAAAGTTGAATGAGTCATATTTTTGGCCGCGAATGCGAGCAGATGTCAAGATATTCGTAGATAGATGAAAAATATGCCAGCATTCGAAGGGAAGAAAGTAGAATGCGGGGTTTTATCAACCATTTCCCATACCAGAGAGGCCGTGGGATGCAATTAGCATGGATTTTGTATTGGGGTTGCCAAGAACACAACGAGGTTGTGATTCAATCTTTGTGGTGGTGGACAGATTTTCCAATATGGCACACTTCATTCCATGTCAGAAGACCAGTGACACAACTCACATTGCAAACCTGTTTTTCAAAGAGGTCATTCGACTTCATGGGTTGCCGAGAAGTATAGTTTCGGATCGGGATACCAATTTCATAGGGAATTTTTGGAGGAACTTATGGAAGAAGTTGGGGAATAATTTGTAATTTAGTTCAGCTTATCATCCTCAGATGGATGGACAGACATAAGTGGTCAACAAAAGTCTGGGAGATTTGCTGAGGAGCTTGGTGACAGAGCACCATAGCCAGTGGGACAACATATTACCACAGACATAGTTTTCTTACAATGACTCAGTCAACATGAGAACAGGGAAAAGTCCATTTCAGGTCGTTTATGGAATGCAACCCAGAGGAATTTCTAAACTGAGAGATTCAAAACAGACTATGACTAGGAGCGCTAGTGCAAAATAACTCGTAGAGGCAATGAAAGAACTTCATAGTCAGGTGAAGGAGTGATTGCATAATTCAAGCCAAGAATAGAAGCGCAAAGAAGATCAACATAGAAGACAACTTCAGTTTGAGGTTGGTGATTTGGTTCTGGCACACTTGAAAAAGGAAAGGTTCCCGAGAGGAACATATAATAAGCTGAATGTGAAGAAAATCGGGCCATGTAGGGTCTTGAGGAAATTTGGGACAAATGCTTATGATATTGAATTACCTGATGGGATCAGAATTTCTCCGATATTCAACATCTCAGATTTGTAACCATATAGAGCTGGGGAAGCAGAGACTGGAGATGAGTAGCCAGTGATCTAGTGGACACAGTAGATGCCAGTAGCAGATAAGCCGCATATGGAGTGCATACTGGACAAGAGAGTAAGCAAGAGGACCAGGTGAAAGCAATACTTTGAGTATCTGGTCAAATGGAAGAACAATCCAGTTGAATATGCCAGTTGGGAGACTGAGGAAAAGATACAGAAGCATGGACAGACCATGCGTGAGCTCATGGACAGGAGCCATGAAAATTTTCAAGTGAGGGAGTATGATGCAGGAGCATCACCAACACATCAAGTGAGCCAGCGCGGAAGACAAAGGATAGTTGGACAAGCCAACACAAATTTTGAAATTTTCTTGAAGTTGATGCACGATCTTAAATGATCCATTAAGATGAGGCGCACTTTTAAATTGTAAACAGACCTTGAGCCATTTTATCTCGTGCTTAGTAGGTAGAAGGCATTTAAAGTAGTTAATGAAGGTAGATATAATTTAATTCTAGATTAGACAGTTTTAGAGTGCAAGAGGGAAATGGGATATAGACACCCTCATTGTGTATTGTAACATTATTGAATATTGAAGCAGGAGAAGATAAAGAGCATGCAGAGAACTGTGTAAGAACACCCATGTACAGATATTTGTATTAATAGAAAAGATTGATTCAAATTCATGGTTTTGTGTTAGTCTCTGTATATGCATCTTTGAATGATATGCTCATGAATGTTTGCTTCCTGTTATACATTTTATTTTATGTGTTGTTTATATGATTTCATGTTTGAGTTTGAAGTCTGAAAGGAAGAAGGGATGAGTTTCAATTGTTTCTCTATCTGAGCAACGATTCCTGCAAGGAGTGCAGCTGAATTGTCCGCAAGGAGTGCGTTGATAGGGGGTTCAGATAGAGTCATTTTTGTTATTTTTCGCTCAGAAGTGCAGGTTTGGAACAGGAGCCGTGCAAGGAGTGCGCAGGCCAAGCTAAGTTTCAGGGTTGTGAACCTGAGTGAATTGTTAAGAGACTGCTACTGCAGGAGTGCGCAGGGTCGAAGGAAGTTCAACACTTAGGAGTGTTTGAAAGGTGTCGCAAGGAGTGCGTGCAAGGGGGTCTTCGATAAGACTCAGAGTTATAAGAAAAGCTCAGGAAGGATAAGGCCTTCGAAATTGTTGAAGAACAACACAAGGGAAGTCGCGACTGGAGGAATTAGAAAGGCGTCGCAAGTTTGCACGCAGGCGAACGAGTTCTGTGGAGGAACATTTGGTTATTCCCAGAAATCATCCAGGAGGAACGGACGGTAGGAATCCTTCGAGGAGAGTTCACAAAATTTCATGAGCCATCAAATCTCAGAAAGGAGTAGGGAGGTTACGGCGAGAACATCGAAGGGTTCAAAGCTCAGGAGGGACAGGACCGTAGATCCGAGCCGCGAGGGCTGTCGGATTTACTCATGAATTCTCATATCGGAGTTTCATGGGTTGAACTCCATAAACAATACAACAAGAATCGCAAAATCATGAAACGCGATATCCCGATAGTCGAAGGGATAGTGTGGGGCCACAATGGTCAGAGTGGGAGACAGGTGGCACGAGTTATCATAGTTTCAGCGTGAGAAGTCCCAAAGCATATGCATTAGGATTTGCGATATTTCAAAGTCCAAAACCCCGATAGAGGTGACAGGTCGTTGAATAGTCAACCTCGTGCGTGTATCAGATTTTCGGCATATCGGGATTCGAGAGTCGGAGAAGCGAGGTATTTGACATCGCGAGTGGCGAAATCGTGATAGGGAAAACCCCGATAGGAGAAAATTAGTGTTGACTGGTTGTCGGGTTTCGGGGATTCGAGAGACCTACACCTGACCATTGGATTCGCGAAGTCGTGAATTCTGATCTCCCGATTTTTAAAGAGGGGATCCCACGAGGTGTTCTGTGGGTGTGGATTTCCTGAGAGGGAAATAGAAGAACTATTTGGAGTTCTTCGGGTCGAAGGGAAGGAAAGATCCTGTGTGCATGCCGACCTTCCGACCTACGGGTTGTGAGGTTTTGGGCATTGTCGTCACTTCATTTATCCTAGCATGGACATCTCAAACTCTCTCTGCATACTTTCAACAAACTGTTTACTGAGCCTATTATCATCACTACCAAAAATGATATCATCTACATATATTTCAACAATGATCAGGTTATCATTTTCTTCTTTAATATATAGATTACTATCAGTTTTACCTTTCATGAATCCTTGTTGCCTCAAGTAATTGTCAAGTTTGGAATACCAAGCCCTTGGTGCTTGCTTTAGGTCATACAATGCCTTTTTCAACCTGTAAACATATTGTTTTGCTTCTTGTACCTGAAAACCATATGGTTGTTCCATATATACTTCCTCCTCTAAATCACCATTAAAAAATGCAGACTTTACATCCATTTGGTAAACTTTAATGTGTTTAGAACTAGCATAAGCTAGAATCAGTCTAATGGATTCCATTCTTGCAACAGGAGAAAACGTTTCTCCAAAATCTATTCCTTCTACTTGTGCATACCCTTTACAAACCAATCTAGCCTTGTTTCTAGTTATTTTACCTTCTTCATCCATCTTATTTTTGAAAACCCATTTAGCCCCTATGGCATTCTTATTCAAAGGTCTAGGAACCAATTCCCATGTCTTAGTCTTTTCTATTTGACTAAGTTCTTCATTCATTGCTTTCATCCAGTACTCATCTTTAATTGCTTCTTCAATATTTTTGGGTTCAATCAGAGAAATTAAAGATACTTGTTCATGAGTTGAGGTGGATTCTTGCCTTCTTCTTCTTGTTCCAACACCTGCATTTATGTCACCAATTATCTGTTCTTCAGGGTGATTTTTCTGTATTCTCTTGCTTGGAGTCTTTGATGGAGTCATGATTTTAGATGGAGTTGTTCCCTGTGTCAAAGTAGGAATTAATTGTTCACTATCAGCAGCCTTGGTTTCTTCTGTTTCACTTACCTCATCATTCATTTTATGCTTGTCATCTATCTCATATATTTGATGATTCTTTTGTTTA
>SNQJ01S0029686.1:7821-20031 GCA_010110895.2 Picea sitchensis | reverse complement strand
GTGTAGAGTCGAGACTGTCTCGTATCATTCCTTTAACGAGGAAGGAAAGTTCAATTATTAAATATAAATTTTCTGAAAATTTATACAGAGATACCCATAACATTATCATATATTCAGACTTGTTGAAAATATGATGATACATAGATAATATCATGTAAAGGTCAATTTCAGAAAAGATGATTCCAGAACTAAATTATGTGTTATAAATCCCACATATGAATAGATTTTCCACAAGATATTCTACTTCAACACAAACAGGTGCATATATCAGATGTACACAATCATTGTAACAAAGAAGGAGAAGATTAACTTATCTGAACTAGTTCGTGAAAGACAAAGGGAACAACCATGTTCCTCCCAACTGTAGAACAAGGCAGTGAAATCACTTTCCCGATTCACCCCCTAGCCTGACCATCAGTCCATGAGGGAAAACTTGGAGTCTCCTCTTCAACAATGTCTTCCACTACTTGTATCCTCCTCCTTGCCTCACAAAATGTTCAGTCTTCATAACAACAAGTACACAATAATTCTTCCCTCCAACATACTAGGCAGTGTCCTGCCTCCTCACATATGCTATTTATCAGAACAATATTTTTGCCTAGGTGTTTTTCCCTTCCTTGGGAATTTTTGCAGCTTTCTAAATCCCTGATTTTCAGGGCCTACCAATGGCCAAATCCTTGATTTTCCACTTGTAACAATCACCCTAGAGGTCGTTACAACATGTTCCCCACTCATGGAGTCATGGTCAACTAAATTTAACATGTTTGTTCCATTTGTCCTCCTACAATAATTCCAATAATATTTTTTTTACATACAAGTGTCATAGTCAAATGGCTAGTTGGGTCAAATCAGGTCTCTGCCCAATAGTCAAATAATAAATTACAATTTATCAAATTCGAAATTCAGAATTGCCATAAATGGCAAAAAGTTTCCAAATTCGAATTTACTAAAAACATAAAAAATTTCTAACAAATTTTGAATTTCAAAAATAGTTTATTTTTTGTGGACATCGCATCCTTTTCCCCTTCAATAAAACACTATCCTTAGTGTTCTTTCCTCTCTTGGAATAGGATTGGATAATATTTCCACAAATCTCCCTCCAACTCCCAAGTGGCCTCCTCATGGCTAAAGTGCTTTCATTGCACTTTTACCTGGGCGACAAATTTGTTCCAAAGTGCTAATTCTCTCAGGTCCAAAATGCGCAGGGGTTCCACCTGGAACTCGCCTTCTGGTTCCACCTTCCCCAAATTCCAATCAATCATATAAGTAGGGTCATGGACATAATTTTTCAGCAAGGAAACATGAAATACATTATGAATTCTTGGATTAGTTGGAAGTGCAAGTTGGTATGCTACGGGCCCAATTCAAGCTAGTATATTGAAGGGTCCACAAAACCTGGGTGCCAACTTGGCATAGTTCCCGAGTTTTAGTGAACTCTTTTGTTCTTTGACTTTTAAGTCAACATGATCTCCCACATGAAATTCCAAGTGTCTTCTTTTCTGGTCCGCATAACTTTTATGTCTATCCTGTGCCTCCTTTAAGTTCTGTTGCACCTTTATTACCATACTTTCGATTTATTGTAGCATTTCTGGTCCAACCATGAGTCTGTCAACTGGGTCTTCCCAACTAATTGGTGTCATACATGTTTTGTCGTATAGTACCTCGAAGGGGCTCAATTTAGCCGAAGTTTGGTACCCATTGTTATATGCGAATTCTACCAAGTACAGGTAGTCCTCCGACTTACTCGGTTTTGTTCTTACGTACATGCGAAGCATATCTTCTATGATCTGATTTGTTTGTTTGGTCTGTCCATCCATTTGTGGATGGTAACTTGTGATGAAATTCAAATTAGTATTTAGCCTTGCAAACCATTCTTTCCAAAAAGTGGACGTAAATTTTACGTCTCTATCTGAGATCACTATTTTAGGAATGTCATGCAGTCTAAAAATTTCTTTCATAAATATTTCAACGATGTTTATATCTTTAAAGGCATATTTCATAGGAATAAAGTGTGCAAACTTACTAAGTTTATTGATTACAAGCATAATAGAATCATTTTGTTTTTGAGTTTTAGGCAAACCTGTTATAAATTCCAGTGATATGGTCTCCCATTTCGATTATGGAACTGGTAATGGTTGTAATAGGCCGACTAGATGTTGGTGTTCAACCTTAACCTACTGACAATATTGGCACCTAGCCAAGTATTGTGTCGTTTCACCCTTCATATTAGGCCAGTAAAATAGTTTTCTAAGTTCTCTTATCATTTTTTGGTATCCTAGATGGCGAGAATACGGTTTCTTATCCACTTCGTCCAAGACTATTAACTTTAACTCTCTTGAATCTGGTATGTAAAGTCTATTTTTAAATCATAATAGTCCCTTCTTGTCGATTCTCAGATATGGTTTATCTGAGATTGCGGTGTTGTTTTGTAATTCTGTCATTTTCTTAGTGTAATTTTCGTTGTTAATACCTGTCGTCCTTATTATTTATTCCAGATCACATTCTGCCCTGCTGATATTTATCTCAAATAACCCATGGACTCTTCTTCTTAAAGCGTTTTCTACCTTATTTTCCTTACCCTTGATATGCCTAACCTCGAAGTCAAATTCGCTTAAGAAGGCTAGCCATCTTTCTTTCCTTGCATTAAGATTTAGTTGGCTAAACAAATATTTCACACCGTTATTATCCGTCAATAGTAGAAATGTTTTTCCCATTATGTAGTGTCGCCACATTTTTAAGGAGTGTATTACCGCTGCCAATTCTAAGTCATGGGTGACATAATTTGGCTCATGTTCTTTTAATTTTTGTGACTCATAACAAATCATGTGTCCTTCCTGAGCTAGGACACCACCTATTCCTTCTTTACTTGCATCGACACATACAGTGAAGTCTTTATCTGGGTCTGCTACCTTCAATATGGGTGCAGTTGTCAATAATTCCTTCAGCTTGTTAAAATTGTCTTGACACTTCTGTGACCAGTTAAACTTGGTCCCTTTGTTTTGTAATGACGTGATAGGGTAGGCTATATTAGAAAACCCTTCTATAAATCTACGATAATATCCAGTGATTCCCATGAATGACTGGATTTCCGCTACATCCTTAGGTACCGGCCATTCCATGATGGTTGTTGTTTTCTCAGAGTCTACGACAATGCCTTCTGCTGAAATTACATGTCCTAGATATTGTATTTTCTTTTGATAAAAGTCACACTTATCAAATTTGGCATATAGTTTGTGTTTCCTCAACGTTTGCAGAACTATTCTTAAGTGTTCTTGATTTTATTCCTCTGTTTTAGAATAGACCAGAATATCATCGATAAATACTAGTACGAACTTGTCCAAGTACTGACTAAAAATATTGTTCATCAGGCACATAAATGTGGTTGGTGCGTTAGTGAGTCCGAAAGGTATGAATAAGAATTCATAGTGTCCATATCTTGTTCAAAAATCTATTTTGCTTATATCCTCATCCTCTATTCTAACTTGATGATAACCATATCGTAAATCCAATTTAGAAAAGCTCTTGGCCCCTCCTACTTGATCGAACAGGTCATTTATCCTAGGTAAGGGGTACTTGTTCTTAACAGTCATTTTATTCAATTGTCGATAATCGATACAAATCCTTATAGTACTGTCTTTCTTTTTCACAAAGAAGACTGGTGCCCCCCATGGTGAAACACTCGGTCTCATATACACTTTGTCCAACAATTCCTATAATTGTATTTTTAATTCTGTCAATTATGGTAAACTCATTCGGTAAGGTGCCTTTGAGATAGGGGCTAAACTAGGTAGCAGGTCTATGGAGAAGTATATTTCCCTTCTAGGAGGTAATTCTGGTATCTCATCCACAAACATGTCTCTGAATTCACATAGGACAACAAATTCTTCTAACCTTGGCTTATCTTCTTTTTCTAATAGATTTGTTACTTGGATGGCATAAACTTGACATCCCTTTCTCATACATTTCTTGAATTGCATCGCTGAAACTTGTCTAATTGATACAGGTTTTGCTATACCTTGGGTTGTTCTAGTAGTGCCATAATCATTTTTATAATTAAATGTCATTGTATAACTACTTTGTGCGTTTCCAACCAATCCATTCTGATAATCATATCATAAGATCCAAGTGGTAGGATGTTTAGATTTATTCTAATGCTTTGACCATCTAAGCTAAACTCGAAATCATAAATAAAGTCAACTATTTTCCTTTTTGTTCCTGTTTCTAGTTGTACCAGCCATGATTTTGTGTGCTTCAGTTTCTTAAGTTTATTTGACTCTACTACATCAGATTAATGTAAATTAGTGTAGATCCAGAGTCAATTAAAACAAAAATTTGAGTGTTATTGAATTTAACTTCGATTTCTACCATAGAGGACTGGTGGTCATGTTGTCGGCCATCTATGGCTGCATTTATCTGATGTAGTATTTTGCCCACATTGCACACCGTCGAGGATTCCTACAATTTATGAAAAACAGTTCTGTTTGTTGAAATTAAACATGGAAAGTTCCTCCTTAGATGATGTTCTCCACATTCCCAACACTTTAATGATTTGCAGGGGCTGTCCCCAAACTTCTTCGTTCCCATATTTACCGGTTGGTATCCTTTCTTCTGTTGGTTCATTCGATATTGTTTCTTATCCTTTCGGGCTTTGGGAAACTCTACCTGTTCTTTATACTGATAGTAGCACATTCGTTCTTTCCTGAATACTTCACTCAAGGATTTGGGGTTGTCAAACTCAATTTTGTCCCTGCAGGACTATGGTAAATAGCTTAAGAATCGTTGGATTTTTACCTTATCCTCCCGGATGTAAGGTATGAACTTTAGTAATTCCAGGAATTTATTTATAAGGTCCTCCATTTTCACATGTCCAAGTCTTAACTCGTAAAATTCTTTTGTTTTCCTTTCATAGTAGCTTTCAGATAGGTACTGTTTCTTGAAATATTTCTTAAAGTCAGACCATTCCATCTATTTCTCCTTTAGGCCCTTGGCCAATTTCAGGTCTTGCCACCAAATGTTGGCCTTCCCTTTCAGATTGTATATGGCAATTCTGACCTTCATATTGTTGGAATAGTTATATATATGGAAGTATTTTTTGATGTCCAATAACCATGCCTCAACTTCTTCTCCTGTTCTGGATTCTCCATCAAAGGTAGCTGGTTTAATTTTCTTGAATTCTCCTTCAATATGGTCTACTTTTTTTCTATTTCTATTTGTTTTTGTTTTTTCCTCAGCTGAAGGTGTACCTTCAGATGAACTGTCTCATTTTTTTTGTTTCAGGTCTAGAGTTATTGGAATCTCTCTTTATAACTTCTTCGTCGTTATTATCGTCCTTTGGGATTGTCACTATACTGTGCAACAAGACTTCATTTATTTCCTGTTGTTCCTGCTGACATTTCTTCAGTTTTTCATTGTCGGCTTTGAAAACCTGTAGTTTGACGATGAGATTCCTCATTGTTTCCAGGACTTTAGTATGTGAGCTTCCATCACTATTATGTCTCTGATTTTCAGGAAGTCTTTGTTCAGGATTCCCATCGGTTCTGATTTCCCCGTCATCCTGTTCTTCCATGATTAACACAAAAGAAAAAAGGTTTTTTGTTTGTAACAATAAAGGTTTATTAGTTTTTTCATAAGTAAAAATATATGCCAAGAAATTAATGTGGCCCTGTTCAAGGCCCAGTGTTGTAAACTTTTCTCTGATACCATATGTAATTTACCTTCAATTACCATAAAAAAATGTTTTTCTATAAGGAGATTTAGCACTTCTTCCTTCCACATTAATACTTACCAAAGCTATTTTATAAGTGAATTTATAAAACTTCACCCCTTTCTCGACACTCTCGACTCCTTCAATAATATGAGTGTGTCTTTCTATTCTAACCACATGGGCTATATTCCTTGTTGAAAATACTCAAGAAACTGAGAGGGGGGGTGAATCAGTTGCTTATGAGATTAAACAATCTTATAACTTTTAAAATATTATTAATCTTCCTTCATGTGGTCATCAATAATATACATCATATGGACAGTAAAAGTAGAGACCATCAGTCACACATAAAATATACATAGAGATAGATTTTCACGAGGAAACCCATAAAGGGAGAAAACCTCTTCTTCTTCGAAATGATAGGCAGTCTTTTTTCAGTTCTGTACATCATTTACAATTGAGCACCNTGTTGTTTTCTCAGAGTCTACGACAATGCCTTCTGCTGAAATTACATGTCCTAGATATTGTATTTTCTTTTGATAAAAGTCACACTTATCAAATTTGGCATATAGTTTGTGTTTCCTCAACGTTTGCAGAACTATTCTTAAGTTTTCTTCATTTTATTCCTATGTTTTAGAATAGACCAGAATATCGTCGATAAATACTAGTACGAACTTGTCCAAGTACTGACTGAAAATACTGTTCATTAGGCACTTAAATGTGGCTGGTGCGTTAGTGAGTCTGAAAGGTATGACTAATAATTCGTAGTGTCCATATCTTGTTCAAAAATTTGTTTTGCTTATATCCTCATCCTCTATTCTAACTTGATGATAACCAGATCGTAAATCCAATTTCGAAAATATCTTGGCCCCTCTTACTTGATCGAACAGGTCATTTATTCTAGGTAAGGGGTACTTTTTCTTAACAGTCATTTTATTCAATTGTCTATAATCAATACAAAGCCTTACAATACTGTCTTTCTTTTTCACAAAGAGGACTGGTGCCCCCCATGGTGAAACACTCGGTCTCATATACACTTTGTCCAACAATTCCAATAATTGTATTTTTAATTCTGTCAATTATGGTAAACTCATTCGGTAAGGTGCCTTTGCGATAGGGGATAAAATAGGTAGTAGGTCTATGGCGAAGTATATTTCCCTTCTACAAGGTCATTCTGGTATCTCATCCACAAACATGTCTCTGAATTCACGTAGGACAACAAATTCTTCTAACCTTGGCTTATCTTCTTTTTCTAATAGATTCGTTACTTGGATGGCATAAACTTGACATCCCTTTCTCATACATTTATTGAATTGCATCGCTGAAACTTGTCTAACTAATACAGGTTTTTCTATACCTTTGGTTGTTCTAGTTGTGCCATAATCATTTTTATAATTAAGTGTCTTTGTATAACAATGTAGTACTACTTTGTGCATTTCCAACCAATCCATTCTGATAATCATATCATAAGATCCAAGTGGTAGGATGTTCATATTTGTTCTAATGTTTTGACCATCTAAGCTAAACTCGAAATCATAAATAAAGTCAACTATTTTCCTTTTTGTTCTTGTTGCTAGTTGTACCAGCCATGATTTTGTGTGCTTCAGTTTCTTAAGTTTATTTGACTCTACTACATCAGATTAATGTAAATTAACGTAGCTCCAGGGTCAATTAAAACAGAAATTTGAGTGTTATTGAATTTACCTTCGATTTCTACCACAAAGGATTGGTGGTCATCTTGTCGGCCATCTATGGTTGCATTTATCCGATGTAGTATTTTGCCCACGTTGCCCACCGTTGAGGATTCCTACAAGTTATGAACAACAGTTTTGTTTGTTGAAATTAAACATGGAAAGTTCCTCCTTAGATGATGTTCTCCACATTCCCAACACTTTAATGATTTGCAAGGGTTGTCCCCAAACGTCTTTGTTCCCATATTTACCGGTTTACCACTGCCTTGCGTATTTGAATGGTTGGAGTGAAAATATTTTCTCGGAAAGCGTTTTGTTGCATTCTGATAAGGAGCTGGTTGGTATCCCTTCTTCTGTTGGTTCATTCGATCTTGTTTCTTATCCTTTCGGGCTTTGGGAAACTCTACCCGTTCTTTATACTGATAGTAGCACATTCGTTCTTTCCTGAATACTTCACTCAAGGATTTGGGGTTGTCAAACTCAATTCTGTCCCTACAGGATTGTGGTAAATAGCTTAAGAATCATTGGATTTTTACCTTATCCTCCCGGATGTAAGGTATGAACCTTAGTAATTCCAAGAATATATTTATAAGGTCCTCCATTTTCACATGTCCAAGTGTTAACTCGTAAAATTCTTTTGTTTTCCTTTCATAGTAGATTTCAAATAGGTATTGTTTCTTGAAATATTTCTTAAAGTCAGACCATTCCATCTGTTTCTCCTTTAGGCCCTTGGTCAATTTCAGGTCTTGCCACCAAATGTTGGCCTTCCCTTTTAGATTGTATATGGCCATTCTGACCTTCATATTGTTGGAAGAGTTATATATATGGAAGTATTTTTTGATGTCCAATAACCATGCCTCAACTTATTCTCCTATTATGTTTTCTCCATCACAGGTAGTTGGTTTAATTTTCTTCAATTCTCCTTCAAGATGGTCTACTTGTTTTCTATTTCTATATGTTTTTGTTTTGTCCTCAGTTGAAGGTGTACCCTCAGATGAACTGTCTCATTTTTCTTTTTCAGGTTCAGAGTTATTAGAATCTCTCTTTCTAACTTCTTCGTTGTTATTATCATCCTTTGGAATTGTCACTATACTGCGCAACACGACTTCATTTATTTCCTGTTGTTCCTGCTGAGATTTTTTCAGTTTTTCATTGTCGGCTTTGAAAACCTGCAGTTTGACGATGAGATTCCTCATTGTTTCCAGGAATTTAGTATGTGAGCTTCCATCACTATTCTGTCTCTGATTTTAAGGAAGGCTTTGTTCATCAGTTCTGATTTCCCCATCATCCTGTTCTTCCATGATTAACCCAAAAGAAAAAAGGTTTTTTGTTTGTAACAATAAAGGTTTATTATTTTTTTCATAAGTAAAAATATATGCCAAGAAATTAATGTGGCCCTGTTCAAGGCCTAGTGTTGTAAACTTTTCTCTAATACCATATGTAATGTACCTTCAATTACCAAAAAAAAATGTTTTTCTATAAGGAGATTTAACACTTCTTCCTTCCACATTAATACTTACCAAAGCTATTTTATAAGTGAATTTATAAAACTTCACCCCTTTCTCGACACTCTCGACTCCTTCAATAATATGAGTGTCTCTTTCTATTCTAACCACATGGGCTATACTCCTGTCCTTAGAAGAATATACATATAATTTCCTCAGTGTTTACGCAACCATTTATATACCTATATAAACTATTTCCAAAATACGTTGCGCCACCAAATATTTAGACAACGTTCTACATATATAACATAACCATTACCAATCTATTGCGCCATAATACATTTGATGCCATAAACTAGATCTACTTAAGTATGTTTCCAAATAATTTGCGCCAGTGAGGCCTACTGTGAACTGAGTATTAGAAATGACCCTTCATAAATTCTGGAGTGGTCATTACATTTCTTTGGATACGGGTGGTAGAGAAATTAACGAATTCTTTACTATCAATGTGATCCCAATACATGTGAATATCAGACATGGAGACGGTAGTTAAGGACTAGTTCCCACCTCACCCCTATCAGGATAACTATCGTTCCATTCAAATTAACTCTGGTAAAAATGGATTTCCCCTTCCTTAATGGAATTTCAAGGAGTACATGAACCCTAACTAAATTAGAACGGGAGTATGAACTGTCTGCCAATTCCATTTTTCGAGGATTGAGGTGGAATCAACTTTGGATACGGGCGAGAAGGTGTAAAGTCCCTCCTTCCAGAGCATTTAAGGCACTCTGAGAACAACCCCTTGGGATTATCCAGAGTTTAATGTGTCCCACCAATATCTCTCCACCTTTCCCTAGCTACAGTATTGGGTTTTACGGACTTCCATTAAGCATCAATAGACAGGTAGATGAGCGCTAGGGATACCATTTTCATTTTCCTTCTTGACATCAGATCAGTGTGTCCCCTGCGATGATGGTCGAGTTATCCAACCTTCTCTGTAACTGTTCAATACTTGAGTTGTGGACTCATGCTGGAACCAAATGTTTTGGTAGACCTCTGCCATGGGGAATCCACTTAATAAGGTAAGATCATCTGGTTATTCATTTCATGAACCCTTGTAATATAAAAATGATTCAAGTTATGGAGTCATTTTTCATGAAGTTTGCTTGACAGTATGGCTCAGATAACAGAAAGAGGTCATACGTATGGGGTCTTTGGCTTACCTTTCTTTAGTTATAGTCACGGTCCTCCTTGTTGTCTTATTGTATACGCTCACCACTCATTAGGTTGTAGTAATTTGTCTCTCGTTTATTTGAGGAAGGGTAGCATTGAAATAATTTATCTTGTCTTTGTTTGGGTTTCCACTAGTTGTGCAGTGTGGGACTGAAGGTCTCTGCGATTTTCGACATGCTAAGATAATTTATAGTACCAGTGAAGTCCCTTGCAATTTCTCAGATTCTATTCGTCATTTTCGTTGTCCCCATCATTGAGTCCAGTGGCTAGGGTTTCCTATGTCAATCGTTGAATTAATAATATATCCCTTGTAATTATTACTAGTGGATCTATAACTCGAATATTAAGTGTCCTTTGTCCTGCGTGGGGAAACTATGTTTCAGATGTCTAAGAAAAACATGATTATTCATTTAAACGGTATCCTAATCTCGATAGTTAGATCTACTTCTGGTATAAATGAACTACCAAGGCTCACACTGCTCAAACTAGTATATGTTGTCCATGTATGAAGGAATTCAGTATAGTTGCTTTTTCGTTATTTGTGAATGTTGTGTAAAGATTATCTTGTATTTTTTTAAATCATTTTTTTTTGGATTGATACATATAACTGATGATGGGCCCTGTTTGATGTGAGGGTACCCATCAGTGAGTTGTTTCCCCCATCTATCCTCGGCCCCGAGCGTCTTTCTGGATGGAGATCAAATGGGGAGGCAATCATGCGAGCTAAAATAAGAAGTTATGTAATGTCCGAGCATTAGTTTTTTTATTTTATTTTATCACTCTGTCCATGATTTCCTCAAGTTTTTCCTTGAATATAATCTTCTAATTTTCGTATGGTGATTCTTATAGGCATTTTTGTCTACACAAAGATTTGAGAAAAATCATCTGTATTCAGTGCAAAAGGTATTCAAGTTCCCTTATGTAACCCTTCCAGAGTTCGAGCAGTTGGTACTGCAACTTTACATGTAGTCATTCCATGTCGTTTTCCTCAGTCTCCTATCGTTTTGGAAAGGGAAACCGATTTCCCAACAGAAACTTAAATCTTGATCTGGTTATTAATATGAATTCTTGCATCGTTTTAAGCACCGAATTACTCTGTCTGTATGGAGTAATGAAAAGGTTGTTTTAAATGAATTCTCCTTATCGTTTCGGGCCTCACCCTCCTTTGGGAATTAATTACCGTGGACTATAATTTAATTGAAGGATCTGTTACAGATCTCGAATGTTTGATCTCGAAGAAAAAAGATCGATGTGTATTAGATCTATCATTTATGTCATTTTATATCCTGTCAACCAGCCTTGTGGTTATTACAGATATGTTCAATCTGAACTAGTAGTAGTTAGATTAGATATAACATTGAATAATATAATGATTTATCAAAGTATCGACATATGAGGTTACGATTCTGTATTTTATTTCCAGATAGCTTAATTAGATGTATACATATGTGCAGATTTATGTATTTTTCTACATGTGCGTCTATCGTTGTTTAGACTGATAGGATTCAAAATTTCATGTCATGTGTATATTCATCTTAAAATTATCGAACGTTTAAAGTAGTGTTTAAATTCTTTCAGTTGGATCTTCCACTTTAGATAAAGGAAAAGTACATTTAGCTATTCTATTAGCAGGTGGCTTATAATGTTGGTGCTTCTCTTCATCTTATTTTTTTTATGGAACAATTTTTGTTTCTGTAACATCTATATCTTATCGGCGTAGCTTGTTAAATCTCATTTGTTATTGTCACAAAACTAAAGAGGAATTTCATATTCTCGGGTTTAATATTTCTCTATGCAAAAGATAGTTTTATTTCCAGTTGGCATACTATGTTTCACCTATATACATATTGTGACATCGACCTCCAGGTAAATTCGTTTTTTGTACAGTTACACCATTTTTCGTCCAAGTAACTATATCGGTGCAAGGTGTCAACTGTAATTTTATATATATATATCTGTAGATTCGAGATTGTCTCGTATCATTCCTGTAACGAGGAAGGAAAGTTCAGTTATTAAATATGAATTTTCTGAAAATTTATACAGAGATACCGATAACTTTATCATATATTTAGACTTGTTGAAAATATGATGATACATAGATAATATCATGTAAAGGTCAATTTCAGAAATATATATA
>SNQJ01S0029685.1:231265-243184 GCA_010110895.2 Picea sitchensis | reverse complement strand
CTAGAAGGAGCTAGGGTTTTAGACAAACTCTCGGCCATGCATGGCCGGGAGTTCCAGTTAACTGACAAAAAGCCTCGTGTCCCGGCGGAAACTTTCCTAATTTTTTGCTTTGTTAGGTACCCGCGGGCTGTAATGGGTTAGCCCGCGGATACCCGCGTGCAGTAGAAGGTCAGCAAGCAGTCCCCCACGCCCAGTGAGAGGTTAGGGCGTGGATTGCTTGTTTTAAGTGGTTTTTTGAGGATTTGTTCAGCATGGCTTTGGCTAGGAAGAGGCATGAGTTGGCCTGATGCTAGGTAAACCTGTGTGGTGCATTTTAGGGTTATAACATTGGGCTTAAGAGGTTCATCTTGAATGAAAGCACAAATGATCTCATTGTTAGGGAATGACTACCAATATTCTACATTGTCAGGGATATATGGACACTATAGAGATTGAAAAGAATAATCAGGCATGTGAGACAAAGGTTGTTGATTAGGACAAGCTAAAAAGACAGCTAACCGATCAACCATTGAATTCAACTCCCTCTTAACATGAGTGATGTTGAAAGATAAAAGGTTTGAGATAAGCGTCCAAACATTTTGGGTGTATCATTCCATCATCTTGTTGCGATGGGATTATATCTTATGTATCAGTGTCACAACAAGCTCAGAATATCCAAAAACTGAAAGGTGACAATAACCGAGATTACAAGCATTCTCAATGCCTAATAATAAAGCTTCGAATTCAGTGACATTTTTTGTACAAGAAAACTCAAACCTATAAGAAAAATTATGAATTTTCCCTACATGGGAAACCAAGATAATGCCAACCCCATTACCTTCATTAGAACATGAACCATCAAAGTGCATGTGCCACATATCATCATCTAAATCGATTTGTTCCAAAGGAATATTATCCTCCTCAACAAAGATGGAATACAGTCCTAGGTCCTCTTCGATATAGTTTACAACAGATTATAGAACACTCTCTATGTATGGTGAAATCCTTCCCTCTATAATGACTATAATGTTCTTACCATTCTGCAGAACGAATAGACGTGTCCCTTTGAGTGAGAGGTATCCACCTGTTAAGGCTTGCCAATCTCTTCCCAAGATAATTGAGTAATTTCTTACCGACATATCGATTACCTGAATACTGAGGGTCATCCTTATTTCAGGGTGTGCGCATAAAACTAAGGTCACATATTTAATCTTTCCTATGTTCATTTGTTGTAGGCCATTATAGGAGAGCATGCTTCTGGCATTTTCATTTGTAGAAGACAAGCCCAGCTCTTCCATAATAATCTTCGACATCACACTTGGGACCGAACCACCATCAATGATGCAACAATGGGTAATCTTATCCATAATCTTTATAGAAATATAAAAAGGGGGATTTTTTACAGGGTATCTAAATTTATATATACCTACTTTATTTACAAATGAATCCTCTCCATTTACCTCTTCAGAAAGATTGGCTACAACGAAAGCTTTTCCTTCCATGAATTGTTTCAGATGCATCTGTTGTTCAGGGACAACAACCATGTCTAGAAGGGTTGCATCTGCTTTGATGTTGGCCAACTGATTTAAGATATTGTATTTGGAAGAGGGGAGAGGGGAAGTAATTCCTTGACTCTCAGGAACCTTAGGAACCTGAACAGTAGTAGCGGCTGAGGATGAGCTCGGGCTAGAAGAACTTCGGGGAGGATAAAATTTTCCCTTGGGATCATAGGCTTTGTTCCTAGTGTTTATGACCATGACTTCTTCTGGCTTTGCAAAATATACGGCAATGATGGTAGCTTATGGTCTCTTATCAAAGATCTTATCTCTGGCACTCTTCTTTACCTCACATGTGGCTTCCTCGTGGTGTTCCTCGCAGAAGTTACACCAACTTCGAGGCAAGATAGATTTAGGCTTAAAATTATTTTCAATTGGGTTTCTAAAGGGGGGTGCAAAAGAGGATGAAGCTCCAGGGGTGAGAGGGGAGACAGTCCCCTTTCGCTCATACGCTATCATATGATTGTTCATATCTTGTACTATTTGTAAGAGGGGGGATATGTTTGTCTTCTTAACTGATTCTCCCTCGGGCAGACATGTTCTTTCGAGCTGTTCTTCATACTCTGAACAAGTATACAGAGCAAAACCGAGATTATCAATGGATTTTTCCTCAAGCCTATAATAGTAGGGGGGAGGTAATGCATTGTAGTAATGCATGAAAGCGGCTTGGTTCTGAGGTCGAATGAGTTCAAGGATTTGATTGTATAACTTAGTGAAATGCACGTTGGACTTGATGGTCTCACCATCCTTATAGGTGACATTATTATATTCCTGTAACTTTTCGGCTGGGCTTTTGGATTTCCCATAAGTGGATCTGAACCAATAGATTAACTCCTCCCAAGTAGACAAAATCTTAGGAGGAAGGTCAAAGAAATCGACCGCAGCCTTTCCTTCCAAGGAATTGACAAACAAACACATGCAAGTATCATTGTCATTGGTCCCTTTGTTGTGACAAGCATTAGAGAATGCCACTAAGTTCTCGTTTGTAGAGACAATATTGTTCCCAAAAACTTGGGAAGATGTTCTTTGAATTTAGGAAGAGGACGAGTAGCAGGTACTAAGTTAAGAGGAGAGGACACATGCCATGGTGTGGTTGTAGTGTCTTCTTCAAACTGAAAAAGCCCATACTTTTTTATGACTTTGGTGGGATTTGTGGTAGATTGGATAGGGATATGTTCTCTATATAAGCTACCAATTACTAACAAAGATGAAGATTGAGAGGATGAATCACTTCCAGCGCCACCAGAGACACCACTAGATGCCATCTTGTGGATGATAGGTGAAGGGTAAAAAAACGAACTTGAAGAATCAGACAAGGTTCTCCCTAGAGCACTTTGTTGGGTAGATAACACAATGTTCCTTCTTCTTATTTCACCAATAGGATTGATTTCAGGTAATAAGCCTCTTCTTCTTCTAGAAACACAGAAATATAAGGACATGAAAGAAAGGCCCAAACTGAAGGAACAAGAAGGTTATTGTTGATTTCTAGGTTGTCTACATCTAGCTTCCAATCGTTCTTGAGCACTAATATCTCGTTCAATTGTTTCCCATTTATGATTAAGCTCAACACGGGTATTGGTAGTGTCTAAAATGGTGTTAAACAAATTCAAAGCAATGTTGGTCTGATCTTGAAGACCGGGCTCAATATTGGGTTTCCTTGCAACAAGTACAGTCATTAAGAAATAAAACAGTCAAAGAATCAATATCAGAAAAATAGATGTATCGATGAAAATCGAGTATAAAAATTGACCAAAGAAATATTGAAGATCTCCCCCGTATGGTCGCCAAATAAATGTTGAGGAAAAGATATGAAATGATATTATTCAAGAATTTTCAGATTCTACTTGGCTAAAGAAGAATAGATGAGAATATCACCCTATGTTTATAGGCAACAAAAATAACATCCTAACTCACAAGTATTGATTACAAGTGCTTAGGCTAGTCTTTTTATAATTAAAAGCTTTCTAGAAATTCACTATTTGTATGATTTTCTGAATATAACAGTTGCTGAAATAAATGTAGAGACAAAAGAAAAGACGCAAAGATAATAATCAAGACAAATGAGACATAAAGCAATCCTTTATTTCATTCCAATTCACCAAAGAGTCATTCCCTTTAAAAAATTTCATACAGAAATTTCAGACCAAATTCAAACTTAGACATCCCCGATGGAATATACAAAAGGACCTCTGACAAAAAATCAAAAACTGAACTCTAAAAGATGGATTAGCTTGCCACAATTTTTTTCCCACTCGACTCTGCACAATAGTCTTTGTCAGGCATGAAAACTAATTCACAAACAGACAAGTCTACACAGACTATCAAAGATAGATCAACACCTCTGAAAAACAAGTGTCTGAATAATGTAATTCAGCCCTGAATCTTGTTGTCTACAATAAGACCCTGCTATCATAAAAAAAATTAGGCTTGTGATAAATTAATAAATGAATGGAAACTGAACTATATCAACATAAACTCAAAGAGAAAACCTTGGTATGCTTCTCCTTCTATCCCCCTCTTGTTCTTCCCATTCCTTTTCCTTTAAGCAAATTAGAATTGGTTGAAGTAGTTGAACTACCTCATTAGTTAAGTTAACTAAAAACTCAACTAACTTTAAGTTAGGGGGGAAAAGAGTAATAAATTATAATACGGGTTTTAAATAAATAATGACTAGTAGGTGGGACCCCTTGTGACTCCCTTTAGCTCTTAACAATCATAACATAACTAGTTAATTAAGAAAAAAACCCCTCCTTGTGGCTCCCATCATCACATTCACATTTGAAAATTTATCTCATTGATATTTGAAATCATTTCCAAAAAATGTATTACTCATATATCCAAAGAAAACATGTTCTCCAAAACTTCTGAAGTCAACTGTCATCCACAATAAATAAAATAAAACTCAAAACCCATATTTTCCACTCTGAGATGCAATCTTTCCTTGATTGTTGTTGTTACCCTTTGATTTCTCTGAATTTGCCTTTGGCTGTGCTGAGCCTTTAGGGCTAATGTCGTTGATCACATGGGAACAATCATCCCTCAAATGCATCCAGGAAGACACGGATTTATCAGAGCTGTTGGAGGGTAAGGAAGGGGCAACAATGGCTTTTTCTTTGTCAGGGGCATGGTTGGCCTCAGTTTTCAATCTTTTCCTAGCATGAGAGGATTGCACTGGTGAGTGGGTAGGGGTTGCTTGGACAATCTGATTGTTAGTCAGGGGAACAGGTAAGGATACTGTCAGCCACGATGTTGGGATACTGTCAGGTGGACAATATCTTGCCATCCGTCTTTTTCAGGAACCTTGGGTTGTAATGAGACATGAGGGGGCACGGGAATACCAGGGGCTTGTGGAGCTTGGAAGGAAGGAATTTTAGGCCTAGGTTGGACCACTCCTTTCCCAATATAATTGAAAAATATGGCCTGAAACAACTGGCCTAACTCTTGTGATTCAACGTCAAAGCATATGGAGAATATTGGCCTTCTTGGGCCTCTGTTCCAATTCCCTCTCCCTCGGTTGCCTCTGCCATGGCTACCTTGGCTGAAAAATCTCATTCTTGCATGCATTATTGATTAGGAAATAGTCCTTTTAACAACCATACATGATAACTCTTTAAAAATATGAAATAGATTTTGGCTCAACAACATATCAGACTCATGCAATCCAATCCATACAATTTGTTTAATTGTTATTAATGAGTAGGGGATGAAAAAAGGTTCTGGGATATGTGAGGGGTTTGTATTGAGCGAAAAATGATAAAATGAGAGGGAAAAGAATCATGGTTACTGCTCAAAGACAACAAACAATCAACTGTAATGAAAACCAAAGAATCATAAAACTGTGTTCCAATCAAGAAGCTGTGATTTCAAACTGTTTTAATATAGATTTCTCTTAATTGTAATTAAATTTTAAGAACATGGAGTGAAAAATGGATGTGGGAAGGTGAGGGGGGTGTAATTAGCGAAAAGAAAAATAATGGTAGGGAAATAGAGCAGGTATTGTTCATAAAATTAATTAAGTAATCCATAAAATCATTCTATATCAATGTAAAAGATCCAACACCAACCAAATAATCCTTGTGCTCACTTTAACAATCACTGTGTATAACTCAATCAATTTTGTGTATTAATTGCTCCTTGTTCACAATTAGATCATTAACATAGTGTCATCAAACAAGAGGATATGCCTTCTACAACAACCCATAAGAGCTCTGTTTCTTCCCAACTGTCCCAGTTAATGTTTAAAACAATTTCTAAATGAACACACAATCACTTGTTCCATTCTGTTTCATCAAAACCTCAATTACTATCCATGCATTATTTCAATCATCAAATACATATGAAAGAAAAATTCGTGCCCGATCACTCTTCAATTCCACTTAACAATTAAGTTGTAATGAGACCACACTGACACAAAAACTGTGTTGATCTCTTATATAATGCATGATATCCATCAATTATACACAGTGGACGATCAATAAACAACCATCAATATTTTTATTTCAAAGGCCCTGACCTACCATTTAAACACACAGACAATGATCACCATTTCAACCCATACTATGCTTGGAATACACAGACCATTCAAAAAAACGCAGAGTATTAATGTGACTGTAAGGGCTCAACCACTCTGAATTTAAACATCCATAATGTTGGGCTACCAATCAATATAATGGGGCAACAACAATATGCTCGATCTCATAACATAGTTTGATCGAATGCGACAAAACCATATCTAAAAACACATGACCCTCTCTGAAGGCGCAATCAAATAACCATAACATATACAGTGGATGGAAATTCCATAATCATCACGATTGCAATAATCCATTCGGCAATTAAAAACACATAGTCACAGTGGTCATTTACTCATGCTATAGAAATGCCACACATATCCACGCATCACACACGAAGCATCATTGTGTATTAATCAATTGTAAACTAATGTTGAGTTAACATTTCAATAATCAGAATGAAAAAGACAGTGATTGTGTATCAACCCCATTCTTCAATCAACCAATTTCAATGCTGAGCTTATCAATTAGATTGTCAAAATAACCCATACAGTGACTAAATACCAAAACCAACACCACTGTCAACATAATCAACAGAGACGAGCCAACAGTATACCTGACAGCCATAACAGTTTCCTCTATCAAAAACCCGGGCTTGAGAAAATGAGGGTTTTCTCTGTGGACCAACATAGGGAGACATGGAGTCAACTCCCATCATTGGGTGAGAACTCTGAGACCAATGATGCACCCACAGGGTATACCACAATTAACTTCGCATACAGGGTGACAATTCCTGTGATAGGAGAGACTATGAACAGAGAAGAAAGGCTCCATTTTAATTCGCTAACAACACTTAGAACACGTAGGGTATAACCCTCGTGGGTTTCCCAATCAACTCGAGAATGTTGAGATAGGGCAAGGCCAAGAAATAACAGTCACCTTAAGCAAGCCCCTTGCCAAACATCCATCACGACCCACTGCACAACATTAGTAACATGAACGAACTCATACCCAAGTGAAGAAAAGCGCAGTGACACAAGGTGTTCCAAAACCCAGTAAACCCCATAACAACAAATTACTAGGCATGGGATATGAAAGCATGGAGACAGCTAGACACTCTAAACCAAATGAAACCCTCCAACTAAAACCAACAAGGATGACAGAGAGCCTTTATGGCTACCAACACTCAGAATGACTAATAACATTGTGACTTCAAACTTTATCACAATGAAAACCACCAACGATTCATTCTAGAAAAATATCACCAATTAACATAGTTGCCAGACTTAAGGAAATCACAAAACCATACATCCAAGCCACTATCTATTTCATAACCAGAGAAAGTTCATGGATGGTAAAAATATATACTTGTAACCAAGAGCACCTTAAAAACGCGAGTTGGTCGAGCAGTTCTTCCTCTGCATGAAAGTCAGAGCCTAAGCACAACAAACACTATTGAACAATAGCCCAACTAGGGTGGCAGCCAGTGGAAAGAGTAAGTGTGACATGCAGTAAATGCACGTCGCCCCCACCCCCAATCAATTAATTCATTAGTACATGCCAACCATCTTCCCATTAACTCATTCAATTAAACCATGTATCGAAACCATCACCCACTAATTTCCAATAGCGCGACCCATATCACATTTATCCATTTCCAACTTATGCCATAACATAAATCAACCATGTTTCATATAACTCAATCAAATCACATAGCTATTAACTTGTTAGCTAGGATTAACAACAATCATTCTAATTTCAATGCATGTAGTGTAGCATAATAGCATAGTTCAATATTTTTCTTTTTGCATTTTGTTTATATTGCTTTTGCCTCCTTTTCAATTTCTCTTATGTGTTGTTGCTAACATGTTTATTGTATAGGTGTCACAGTAAGGAATCCATGAACATATAGCAACGATAAGAATGGATAACATAGGCCATTGTAACATGAAATTAGAGCCTAGAGCAGGAGAAACAACACATAACATGCCTTATCTATCATCCCATTGTCTCAATTAGAACCAACACATAATAGGCCTTATCAATCGCCAATAAAACCAAGATTATATCAACCATGTAAGCAATGTCGAACAACAACACAAACATCAAATGAGAACTGGATATTATCTCCCAATCTACAAGGGGGTCCCACCTACTAGTATTATTTATATTGTTAGCTTATAATAATAGGATTTAATAATACTTTGCGGGAAAAAACTTCGTTGCGATTTTAATTGTCAACAAACACCATAAATGGAAAGTCAAAACATAATTGTTAGGATCTTCCCCAGGTTTTCCATCGAATTTCGGTATGTCGGATGGTAATTTGGCAGGGATGGCAGGCCAAAACGGGGCATGAAGGATGGGATCGTTGGTTAAACGAGATAGATATGGAGGATCTAATGTAGCCAAGAATGGTAGTTGTTGGTTATTTTGTTGATACTAGTGATAACCATATTGTGCAGGAACACTAGTAGGACCATATCCAAGTTGCGGCGAGGTGAAAAAACTATATGGTCCTCCCATAAAATGTGGTTTTCTTGGTTGTCCACCCATGTGAGTTGGTTGTCCTATTTTTCCACCCATCTACTGTGATGGAATGGAAGGAACTCCTACATACTAAAATTGATATGATGGCCCCTTGATGTATGGCGGTGGAAGGGACTATTGCATCAGAATCGTGGGGTTGATAGATTGATAGGGCATAGTTCCTTGTGGAGGAATGTCCGTCGGATTAGGTTGAGACCACAAAGGATTCGCAACCCCTGGATATGGTTTTCTAGGGTACAATCCAATGGTAGTAGGGATATAAGGGCTTGTAGGAGAAACTTTCCCCTAGGCTTGTTGATGTTGCAACCTTGTAGGTTTCCCCCTAGTAAACATTTGTCCTACAATTGAAGGCTTCCCCCCAGCTAAAGGTTGGCCTCCCATTGTAGATTGAACTCCAATGTAGGGTGTACTAATATGCAATGTATGATATGGAGGTTGAGTGTCTTGTGTAACCATGGTTGTGTGAACGGCTTGGTTGCTGGCCATTTGACTGATGGAATGACCAAGTAAGGCACTTGGTGTGTGCATGTGCGGAAATAGTGAAGCATGGATATGAACTAACTCATGTGTGAAGGGAGATGAATGTGCAAGTGGTTGAGTTGAGGTTACTTGGGTCACCAATGTTTCCGGTAGAGAATAATCACCAGCATTATCAACTACAGGATTTGTGGAAAATGATGAATTCCCAAGTCCTTCAGGAAAACCAAAAATCAATGGGTTCATGCCAAATGATGGTGTAGTGGCTAAACCGGGTGGTAAATGGTAAGAAGAAAAGGAATAATAATATCTCATAGATGGTGGATCAGTGAGTGGTAGGCTGAGTGGATCATTAAAAAGTGGATTTGTGTAATATGAAAGGTTTTCTACGAAGGTTGTCACTGGTTCTACAACGTGTTGGCTACTTCCAGGAGCGATGCTCCCAATTTCAGAAGTGTGATTTGTGATCACTGCTTCGTAAGAAATATTTTGTTGAGGTTCCTGAATGTCAGGTTCCATACCTTGTATACTGTGAAATATCTTATCCTAAATTTGACTATGAAAGACAAGGAAACAACAGATTTAAGGATCTTCCGAAGATGGGATATCAAGATGCTAGCGAAGAAGAGAGAAGTAGTTACCCTGACCTCCACATAACATCCCTTCTCAGTGTAATCAAACCTCACTTTCACAGGATCACCCTCTAAGGGTACTGAGAGTGTGATATGGCGTCTTCCCTAGGTACCATGGGAATCCCCCCACATTTACCTCTATTGGTACCTAGGAAAGGCCACTGAGGCTACCAACTCACAGTCAGCCTTCAGGTGGGTATAGTCGATAGTCAGGACCAAATGTATGGGAAGGATATCAAAGTCTGAAGCTCTTCAAGAGAACTGAAAACAAGTGGACCAGTAGGACTCCAGAGGACCCCAAACAGATTCAGAGTTCACAAAGCACTGAGACCAAATGAAACCAGTGGTTTCTCAAGAACAACCCCCAATATACGATATTTCCACTACGATTGGTTAATATTTGGAGGGGTAATATTCACTACTCTCCCACACATGACCTCATGTTTAGCCCCTGTGTGAGAGGGGGTTCTTGGCTATGCTTAAATGAAAGTTGGATTTATACACAATTTAGTGCTCTGCAATATGTTTAGTAGTCTTGGACAATTTACTCACTTCACCTAGTCCAAAGACCCTAATCCTAAGCTATTGTTGGTGTGCTAAAACTAAAAAATGTTCTAGCTGATTATATTAGCGCATGGTTGATTTTAATGGATTTTAACTCAAAAGGTTTTATGGAGATGAAACTGATTATGTGTAAGAGAATCAACTCCAATAGAATGCAAAAGAATGATATGCCGTTCTTTCTTTTGATGAATTCTATGTACGAGAAGAAGAAGAGTTATATTATTCTTAACACAAGAAAGCACTCGAAATGATGCAACTTTCAATTTACAGGATCAATACGATGCGAAAATATCAAGAAAATGTTTCCAAAAACTAAAATGCACATGCAAAACTAGCTCTTTTTCCAAAACATGGACCTAAACAAATTTCCTAATGAATGCAAAATTTCTTCATTTTATTAACTATGCAAAGAGAAATGCAAAATTTTCTCTTCTTAAATTTTAGATGAAATAGATATAAGTTTAATACAAAGAATTATGAGGCAAAAATATATCAAACAAAGCACACTCAAAGTGATGATAAATGAAAGAAAACAAGTAAGGGATAACCTGTTCAATCAAGAACTCAATGATGTAAAAGATAAAGACGAAAAACACTCACAAAAATCCTCAAATGATGAGCAACAAGAAACATAAATCAAGCTAGGTTGTCATAAGAGTCCTAATCATCTAGAAAAGTGAGATGTTTCAAATGAATACAAGAAGGCTCAATACCAAGCAACCTTTGCAAACCCTAGTTGATGAAGAGACCAAAACAACTAAGAAATCTGAAAGATTTATGAGACGAAGATTAGACAAACTCAAAGGTAGAAAGAACCAAGGGATCCTATTAACCCAAGGGGACCACAACTAAGAGAAAATTTGCAAACTCAAAGGATAAACATAAATGAGTGATAAATGTTAAACTCTTAGCAAAACAAAGTCAAAGATAATCAAGGGCCTCTAAGCAAAAAGCCCTCGGGATCAGACTGAGAAAAAAAACAAGTAGAAAGGGGCATAAAACCATAGAAAATAATATCAACGCTCATGTTTCCAAAGGGACAGAGTTCACTAGCACTCTGGTATACACAATAGGGGAGTTTTGATCCTATATCAGGACCCTAATGTACACAGTAGAGGAGCGATACCCTTCCAAAAAACTCAAAGATAAGGATAAAAAATTAGAAAACTTTGTCAAAGACTATGTGATATCTCCACTGAAGAAGAGAGAAAGGGGAGAAGATTAGAAAAAAAAACAAAACAAGATCTAAAGGTGGGAAAAATCTCAGACGATCTAAGGAAAGACAAGTCAATGCCCTTCCCCAGTGGAGTTGTCAATTTCTGTTACAGAAATATTCTCCTGCGGACAGGTGAACTTTCCCTTGGATTACAGACCCCTATACCAAGACAAAAAATTACATTTGGACACTACCGTTCCTATAAATTCATTTTGTCCATCGAAAAGAGAGAAAGAGGAGAAGTATTGTTAGAAAAAATAGGACCGCGGAGCAATAAAATAAAACAAATGAAGAAACAAAAAAAAACACAGAAGACACACAATACAAGAGAGACACAGATTTACGTGGTTCACCCAGTGTGGGCTACGTCCACCAGAGAAATTGCCAGGTCCTTCCTTTATTATTATCCAGCAAATGAAGGGATACAACCTACA